>PVJC01037247.1:0-17304 GCA_004026665.1 Murina feae | reverse complement strand
AAGGTTCTTATTTGGACACAAATTATATAGAAGGAGGAGGGGAAAGCCCCACAAAACAAATGAGCAAGTTTTTAAAAAGCTTTCAGAATCAAATGTAAAATTCATTAAGAAAAGTAATGGAAATTTTATGGCTGGTGCACAGATAAATTCATTGCTGACTCTTAATTCATCAAGCACACTTACGAGAGTCTATACCAAATTAATTGGAACTAACAGCCTCTTAGAAATTCTAACCAGCTGCAAACTCAGGGTAAACTAGTGGAAACAAAACAAAGAACACTTCCTCCTCCTCCTCCTTCTCCCAGGAAGAAGGCTACACTTTCTGAACTCTAAAAGTGTTCAACAACTTTGTTCTTCCATGATTGCCAAGCCCATCTGCTGCTCAGGCCCAGGCAGGGTCAGAAGTAAGTACAAATGAGGTTTCTTTGGACATTAGGAATCCCAGTTTGATGGCACTACAGCTATAAAGACACAGTCAAAGAATTGCAGCATTTTGTGTATTTGTTGTGTGTTTTTTAATTACGTTTCTGGTTGATTACTTAATTAGTCATTTGTAGGAAGCAGCTAGAAAGCCAATGCATACCAAGTTTGTTTTAGTGGTGGTTTTGGCAGGGCCACTACATCAGATAGAATTTCATTTTTCCATAAGTATAAGAAAATCTAATTAATAGTGGCTTAAACATAAACGCTATTTGTGTCATGAAACAAGATGTCTGGAAGTACTTCCAGGACTGGCAAAGAAGCTGAAATTTCCATAAAATATCAAATCCTCTTTTCCTCTACCATCCTCAGCATGTTGGCCTTTATCCGCATGCAAATTGCCTCCTGGTTGCCAAAGGGCTGTCACATTGCCACCCATCATTTTTAACCTCCAGAAATGTTTGAGCTCCAAGGAGTAAGAAAGAAGGGGAAGAAGAGACACCAGGAGATTTGGCTTATATATCGCTAGTGACCTGGTGCATGGATTCGTGCACATTGAAAGGAAATTAATTAGAAGGGGGCCAGCAGAGCAGTACTGGGGGAGACAGGCCAGACATGTCCTGGAGCCAACCTCCCACGTTCCCTCCCTAGCATCTGTGGAGTGAGTGGGGTCCCTCTGGCAAGTGGGGTCCCTTGGCCTGGCTTGTAGGGATCAGTCTGAAACCGGTTCTCCTACAACCACCAACAGGTCTCAGAGTGCGAGAGGGTACTCTGTATAGGGTGTGAAATGCAAATGCAAGTGTGCAGTAAACCAGATTCAGAACCAACAGTACCCCAGCAACAATAAAACCCACAGCCAAAGATGGAATCCCATGGCTCTGCAAGGAATCAGGCTCCCTCCTCTATGGTTTTGGGGTGCGTCATCCAAGAACCACCACTGCCAAGTAACTGCATCTCAACAGCTCCTGTGTTGAGCATCTGTATCCTGGTGATCAGTGCACATCATAGTCAGACAGTTGGACACTTAGCATATTAGCCTTTTATATATATAGATTGGCCAATGCTATCATATGGCTACTGCTAACTTCAGGGAACACTAGAAAAATCAATGTCTGCTTGTTTTTTGCTATTTTAACAACCTCTTTAATAGAAACAGAAAAGAGATAGAAAGAAGTTGGAAATAAAAAGTTAGTTGATTAAGAGTACCATATTTTCCGGTGTATAAGATAACTGGGCATATAAGACAACCCCCAACTTTTGAGATTTTCCTGGGTTAAAAAGTTGTCTTATACACCGGAAAATACGGTATTTGTTGCTCCTATCACCTATAAAGAGAGGCCTATGTTATTAATTAGGATTCCTTGTTATTTTTTTTTTAAGAAATGCAAAAAAGGTGGGGGGGAGAGGTGCAAGAAATGGTTTTAATGTGTAGACTGTGCATATCTAACTATTTTTTTAATGCAGTAACTGTATGTAGAGCCTCATTTGGCTGTACCAACCTGTGAGAGCCCAGGCCTTCACATTGCTCTTGTGGACTACCACAGCGAGTCCTGGTTATGGGCCCCATGAGCAATGAAGATGGGAGGGCCTCAAGGCCTTTTCCCATCATTGCTCTCAAGAACAATTTATCAGGACAGTCTTTGCCATAAACTAGAAAAAAGGAATCCAATGTCAAAAGGACAGAGAAAGTTCCTGAAAAGTCAAAGTGGCCCTGACTGGTTTGGCTCAGTGGCTGGAGCATCGGCCTGCAGACTCAAAGGTTCCAGGTTTGATTCCAGTGAAGGGCATGTACCTTGGCTACAGGCACATCCCCAGTGGGGGGCATGCAGGAGGCAACTGATCCATGTTTCTCTCTCATTGATGTTTCTGACTCTATCCTTCTCCCTTTCTCTCTGTAAAAAATCAATTAAAAATATATTTTAAAAAAAGTCTAAGTGAGTTCCTTTAATAACGTTCATATAATGAAAATGACTAATCCTGAAATATTTGGGAAGATTATGACTTAAGTATTATTTTGAAGAAAACCACAGATTTTTGCTTTATACTATTGCCTAATGAATGTCTTTCCTGAATTCATCTGGAACCATGTGGCCTGGTACAGTAGCCACAAACCACGTGTGGCTACTGAGCACTTGAAATGTGGCTGGTCCAAATTGAGATGTGCTCTAAGTGTGAAATGCAGACTCGATTTCAAAGGCTCAGTAAGAAAAAAGATACCTTATCTGTAATTTTTTTGTACTTGCAAACTTGTTGAAATGATAACATTTTGGACATAGGGAAATAAATATAGCATACTATTAAAATTAAGTTCACCTGTTTTTTTATTTTTTACAGCAAATGTTAACGAATTTCATAAGCATTGTAAGATGGTCATAGTCAAGAGGTTAACATTTAAATACTGATACATGCAATTGTATTAATATTAAATAAAGATACAAGCAATCAGGTATTGAATAAGAGGCATTTCTATGGAAATCAAAGACAATTTCATGCTTCCTGGGATTACCTCCCAAATAAACTCTTACCCTGAGTGGGAGAGCTCTCCTTCAGACGACCCAGACTAAGAGAACAACTCAAAGCTCTTTACAATTCTTCTTTATGGCTCCCATGCCAAAGATCCTTTGGCTTCACAGCTCAATCCTGAGTTTTTCTTCCTGAGCTATTATCAAAAAAGTCGTCTTTCATTACTATTGTTTTCCATCAATTCATTTAAGAGTCCCTGGTCAATGGCTTAAAAAAAAAAAGATTCTGCTCTAATTAAACAAATAGCTGGCTTTGGAAAGAGTTTGTATTTTTTTTTTTCTCTGCAAGCAATTTGCTTACATTTAAACTGTGCTTATGTAGTGTTGTCATAATTATTGAATCATTAAAGACATTGATGTGGCCTTTGGAAACATTTTCTTCTGCTGTGGGGCAGTGGCTATTCCTTTCATACCACAAAATCAAATTCCAGCCCTAACCGGTTTGGCTCAGTGGATGGAGCGTCGGCCTGCGGACTAAAGGGTCCCGGGTTCGATTCCAGTCAAGGGCATGTACCTTGGTTGCGGGCACATCCCCAGTAAGGAGTGTGTAGGAGGCAGCTGATCGATGCTTCTCTCTCATCGATGTTTCTAACCCTCTATCCCTCTCCCTTCCTCTCTGTAAAAAATCAATAAAATATATTTAAAATAAATAAATAAATAAAAATAAAAATCTATTTTAAAAAAAATCAAATTCCACAAGACAATGAATCACATTTCTCATCTGATCTGCTAAAAGGAGGCACAACCAGGTAAATAAGTAAAACCTTGTTAAATAAATAAAAGACACATATAAAATGAAAAGCTAAAAATTATTGTTAGGGTTTTGATGAGGTTTAAGAATGTCCAAATCCCGCCCTACCCAGTCCCCTTTCCTTAATATCCCTCACACCAGGGACAATGACATATAGGAGTTGAAGGACTATGCTATTTTTAATTACCTGGAATTATGCTCTAAACTCCCGTGCGGTGCTGGTTGATAACCTGCTGGGTGCATGTGTCCGACCTGAAGGCCAAATGGGTCTTTGCCATCTTCCTAAATACAAATACAAATCTTGGAATTGTATCATCCACTGGCTGGGAGCTAGGCACACGCTGAGCACCCACAGGAGAGAGAGTCAGTGGGCTGCACCTGTTGAGGGCAGCCTGCCCACTCACTAGTTAAGTTACTGAAGTCCCTGAAGGGGAGGCAGTTCTATGTATGAGATTTTTGATCACACAGTTGCCCTGACCACTAAGCATGGCCCACATCACAGATGGAAATTTCATCTCTTTTCCCTCTATACTGATATGAAGCAATAATATTTCATTAGTTGATATGAAAATGGCAGACAAAAAATGCTATAAAACTCAAGGAAGAGCCCTAACCGGTTTGGCTCGGTGGATAGAGCGTCAGCTTGTGGACTAAAGGGTCCCAGATTCGATTCCAGTCAAGGGCATGTACCTTGGTTGCGGGCACATCCCCAGTGGGGGGGCGGTGCAGGAGGCAGCTGATCGATGTTTCTCTCTCATCGATGTTTCTAACTCTCTATCCCTCTCCCTTCCTCTCTGTAAAAAAACAATAAAATATTTTTGTAAAAAAAACTCAAGGAAGAGTGAAATCACTTGGGGTCAGAATAATAGATGAAGTAACAGGATGTAATTTGACAGAGTTGCTCTTGCCTTAAACACAGGAGAGTCCATTCATGTCAAGTAAAGCCAGAGATACATCTGGTTCCTCCATTCCTTCTCTGGAACCTTCTAGGCATTCTTACAAGGGAGCTTGCTAAGCATTACTTCTCACTCATTACAATCTCAATAAATGCCGGCTCGGTGAACAACCCAATTCTGCAGTCAACTACCAGCAAGTTCACAAGCTGGTTCCTCTTTAAAGCATACATATGAGAGGAAAGTTACTTGGTTGCTTAATGATATTCTTTTCACACCTTCTTTCTGGGTATTTTCCATAATTGAATTGTCTGCAAACAAAACAACGATTGCTGCTTCTAATAGCATGTGGCACTTCGTAGACACCTCTGAATGAAATGTAACAAAGCACTTTAAACGAATGTGCATTAACTTGTGGTTCTGTTTTGAGAGCAAGACACTCTATGTTTATTAAATGAAAGACGTGGAGCAATCTAAACATGTCTAAGAAGTACTGAATAACTCTTATTCACCAAAGATTATAGAAAATGGCATCTTTTGACAAAAATTAACTTCTAAAATGTTGTTCACTCTTTTTATTTCACTTAACTACTCTATGTTTATAGAGAAATGTTATCATTTGCATTTGCTAGAGGAAATGACGTCTCTTTATCTAGTCCATCCCATTCTATTATCTGCATGTCTTTCTGCTCCTCGGTCGAGGTCTACAACCCACATATGTTTTCCTCCCTCAGCTCTATCTTTGTGGACCTGGAAACCATTATAAATGTAGTAACTTTTCCAGTCATTCAGTTTTTTCTTATGGACCTGAATCACACGATAAAGCATCTTTGGTCTTGACAATTTGGCCAAAATGGGGGGAAATATCCATGAAATAAAAGATAAAAATCGCTCAGCCAGTGTTGCCCACTGGTTGAGCATCAACCTATGAAACAGAAGTTCACAGTTCAATTCCCAGGCAGGGTATATGCCCAGGTTGTGGGCTCAATCTCCAGTGGAGGGGGTAGAGGAAGGGGCGGTGCAGGAGGCAGCTGATCAATGATTCTCTCTTATTATTGACTAGGGGCCCGGTGCACAAAAGTTTGTGCACTCGGGGGGTGGGGGTCCCTCTGCCCGGCCTGTGCCCTCTTGCAGTCTGGGACATCTCGGGGGGATGTCCACCTGCTGGCATGCCTAGCCAGCCTGAGTGAGGGGCTGAGGGCCATTTTCAGGCTGCCCACAGCCCCTTCAGGGTTTGTGCACTGGGGTGTGGGAGGGCTGGTAAGTGCAGGCCTGGATGTTTCCCACTGGAGGGCCCACGATCGCATATGCCTGGTGGGCCCCCACTGCTGAGGGGACACACCTGGTGCAGAGCTGGGTGGCAAGCCAGGGGCAAATGCTGATGCAGGATCTCTCAGTGGGGCCCTGCTGCTGAGCAAACACACCCGGGGTGGAGCCGGGCAGTGGACTGGCTTCGGATTCTCCGCACTGTGCAGCAGACGCTCCCGCACACCCTGTGGAGGACCCTGGGGGGCGGATGAAGGTAGCGGACCCTGGACGGGTGTCCCTGCATACCCCCAAGGAGACCCCCAGGGGGCAAAGCCAGACAGCAGACCCAGGACAGCTGCTCCTGGATGCCCTGAGGAGGCCCCAGGCCGGACCCCCCCCCCCACTGAGCTGACACACCTGGCATAGCTATGCCAGCCCCCATCTTGGCTGGGTTAATTTGCATACAGCCACTCTGATTGGCTGGTAGGCATGGCTGTGAGCGGAGGCTCAGTCAGCCTAGGCAGGCAGTTGCAACAGAAGCCTCTGGTTTGCTCTAGCTCTATGGCTGCCAGCCTCCATCTTGGCTGGGCTAATTTGCATACAGCCACTCTGGTTGGCTGGGAGGCGGGGCTTGGCCGGTGGGCGTGGCTTCGGTGTCTCGGGTAATGGTCAATTTGCATATTACTCTTTTATTATATTAGATGTTCTATCTCCCTCTCCGTTCCTTTCTGAAATCAATTTTTAAAAAGATGAAAAATCATCTGCATTTAGGATATATATGTATCTCTCAATATTTTTGTTATCCCTTTATATTATCCCCTGATTTCAAAAGAAATATGTATATAAGAAATGGGGAAAAGGGGCATTGAGCCACTGGACAACTCAGGTACTCTAAATGGATCCAGCTTTCAATTTATATCTATGGAATTTGGAGAAATACCCAAAGCATATTTATTACTCAATATTTTTCAATATTCAAAGGGATCTTGCAGAGTTTGGGAATTTGAGTATCTTAATACATCACATTTTGAGTGGGAATAGTATGCAGATTTTGCCAGGGATATATTGAATAGGACTTGAATTTAGGAAATCTAATTAGGCTAGCAATTGACAAATGGGGACTAGGGACTTCCATATGCCTGTTACATTATAGGAGACAGGAGTTGAGGTGGAAGAGACAAAAGGTTTATTAACTTGGATAATCTAGACCATCTATAGAGAGAAAATCTACCAGATGATTACTCAAGACACTAATTTCGTTGTTGCCATGATACACCAAACAGATGGACAAAATCCACAGCAAGCATGATGCTAGCTAGTAGGATTCAAAGACAAATGAGCTATAGCACCTGTTTTCTACAAGGCCAGACAGAATCTGATGGGGACTTTCATAAAAGGGAGGAAAAAGGGGTAGAAGGAAAGAAAGGAGGAAGGGAGAAAGAGAGAAATACAAGGGGAGGGGAGGAGAGGAAGATTCTACCTGGGAGGTTGAGGAAAGAAGGGGTGATATTTAAATTAGCTCTAGTTAGATGTGTCAGCATTCACCTGAAAGACAAGGTGATAAAGACGTCCCAAGCCATGGGAACACTTGGGCAAGATATTTACATTTTCTGCTTCCTAACAGAGAGCACGCTGTCTGAATCAACTCTGAGTAATAAGGGAAAGGAAGACAGCAAAATCAGTATAACATTTGTTAAAAACAGAAAATTCATTTCAGCAGTTGCCTTTTTTAAATAATCTAGAACAGCGGTTCTCAAAGTGTGATCTTCAGAAGGGCAGCATGAACACACACACACACACACGCACACACGCACACACACAGCCTGCTCGCTATCTAAGAAACTACTCTAGGTCCAGGCAGCAATATGTGTTTCAAGATGCTCTTCAGGGAATGTTGATGCTAAAGTGTGAGAACTGCTGCCCCAGAGCAAGTAACTTCAAGTCATCCTGTGATGTGCTCTCTGCATCTCGCCCGTGGGAAGGATTCAAACTTCCTTAACCCTAATTCATAGGCATGAACTACAGCACTGGCTCCTAGACCTCTGCCCATGTACATCATCGATGCCAGTCTTGACAAAAGCTTTCACTGATCCCCAGCAAAATGAGATAGATGAGACAACCCAGCATTTTTCATGAAGCTAATTTTTTAAATAAATTGTAAAGTCTTTATTGGGAGACTATATCCTTCTTACTGTTAAATCTTCATTCTTTGTATGAAATAATGCCAGTAAAAGAACAGTGACTTTTTGAAAAATAAACTCAATTGGCGACATAGATTGCAGCTCTATGATGTTCCTTGAGAGGTGTTTTTTTAAATGTGTCGTTTTAAAAATCCAGATATCTATAAACCACTGAAATTGACAGGCTATCCATAGCATTGCCAGAAAAAAAGCCATGTGAATGCATTTTACTCCCTGAGAGTCGAAATGTTTTATTAAGATTTTTATCCATTTGTATTCCAAAAATGTCCAAATTATGTTTGAGATTCATAAAACCAAGTTTCAGTAGACTATAAATTTAATAACTGTTCGCCATTTCTAATGATTTTTATTCTAGGATTACCATTTTCTTTATGAACTGTCATTTGGAAGATTTCTTATTTGTGATAAATTTATATAAATATATATAACTATACTTATGTGTGTGCAGTTGTATTTGTTTTGTAGCTTTTGAGATCTCCAAGCACCCTGCTGGGAGAATAGAAAAGGTGAGTAGAGATAGAATCATAAATAAACTATTATTATTTATAATGTTCATTCTTCATTCTCATGCACTAATACACAATGTTATTTATTAGTTTAATCACTGTTGTGAGAATTATTATTTCATGACAAAACTGAAAATGAGAATTGGAAAATAGGAAAGAGAAAAATACATTCTCTCTGGAGGACATGTAACATTTACTATGCCTAATCTGTACAGAGACAAACTACATTTATTTCTATTACAATACCTTATTCATCAATGTACTGAACTGCCTCCTACTCCAGTAGCCATGAAACATTAGTGACCACTGAAACACAAACCTCATTTTTCCCCATCACTTCCCATGTCCTTCCTTTCATGTCTAGTCTTATTATAACCATCCTAGTCCCCGACTTCAACTCCTCAATCCCCAGATTACTACAGGTCAGAATAGCTTACTTCTGCAGGTCCTCGGGTTTAGGGGTTTCTGGAGAATAAAAAAAACTCTGTATCAACTCAGATGTCCCCATTCCAAGTCTCAGACTCCTCTGTCCTTCCAATCAGGGTCTTGACCTGGTGAGGTACACTTGCTGGGTTGTGAACTCAAACTTCACTAGAGATCCTCAGTTCTTATAATTAAATACTGAGCCTGTCCTTTAGCTTGTCCTGCCCTTTGGCTGCAAGAGAAAAGAATATTTATATCTCCCAAGGAGGACATCTAGCTTCCTCTACTCAGCGGCCTGAAATCGATTATCCTCCACCCTTCAAGGTGCATCGATAGCCCCCAGCAAGGACTATTCAATTAGTTGTCTTATAATTACCACTTCTCCCAAACCTTCCCTGCGCCTGAGCTATTGAACCCACCAGTGTGCTCTCTTTCACTGGCATTTCATCCCAGGTCACCACTGATGGAAGTTCTAATGATCGCACCATTACTGCATGCCAAGGGCTAGCATCACTCCACCTGCCATCAGCAATGGCGTTTTCATTGCAAGTAGCTTTCTTAGTGTCTGCTTCCTAGAATTACTTCTGTCTCCACTGGGTTAGGTCAGGTTCCCAAGGAAACAGACACGGAGACAGTGGATTTCCATGCAGAAAGTGTACTGGGGAGTGCTCTCTGAATCACACCTGGGAGGGAGTAAGGAGCAGCACTGAGCAGAGGGAGACATTATACTAGGGCAGAGACCTCAGGCCCAGCCACGAGAGCACTGAAGTTGAGATGGTTCTTAAGACTTGGCCGACACTGGGACAAGAGAACAGGACTTCTGTACTCCCCCCACACACACAAATCAAACAGTCACTGAATCACGGGCATCACAATTGAATGGGGTAACTCCCTTCCCTGAGAGGGACCCAGCTATGGGCCCTCAGCAGGCAACACTCCCGGCAGTTAGGGAAATACTTGCCTCATCCTAAATGGGGCCTCTGGGCAGTGCATGGGCCAGAGTGTCCACCTCAACCCTGGGAATCAAGAGCCAGGAAGACACAAATGATAAAAATGGCCAGTGCTTCCCAGCCTGGCATCTGCTGACCACTCATGACTCATCTGCCTCCCTGTGCCTCTACACAGACTTCTTCAGCCAACTGGTTTCCCCGGATATCCACCAACTGTACTGCCTCTCAGCCTAGGCTCCTAGCTTGCTTCCCACCTGGGATACCCTGCTCTTGTCATTGTTTCTCATTCTACCCAAAACCCATCTTTTTCCAGTGGCTCCAGCCCAGACTGCCCGCCTCCTGTGACTCCAACAATGAAGGCTGTGTACTAATCATGACACTGAGAATACTCTGAAGCTGCTAGCTCACTGTGTTATGTGCATTTTCCCTGATTTCAACCAGACTGTAAGTGCTGCTACTTAAAGCAACCTTGGACAGTGAACGAGTAGGCCCCGAACATCAGTTTCTCTGTTTGTATTAAACCTAGAAGTGATTCCTTTATTACTTTAGTGAATATCTGAGCACAGTCCCTTTCTTCGATAGCTGGGAGGTGAGGGGGGAGGTGGAAGGATGACCTTGTTTATAGAAACTGTAGCTCAGCATATAAAAGCCAGAGAAGGCCAAGGTAAAGGAAAAGTAGATTCTTGGGGGAAAGGACCTGGAGATAAGCAAAGTCCATACCCCAACTCCATACCTACCTTCCTCCACTGTGACTGTCTGTCTATGAGAACCATGACTAAACCTGATGTCTGTGGCCACCAGGTTCAACCCAACTCTCCCAAATCCCCCAGAAACATTATCCTGCCTCCCTCCAAATTTAAAAAGAAATTCAGGAAAAACAGCAAAAAAAAAAAAATTTTTTTTAATTAAAGTCAGTGAGAGAGGAAAAGGTCACTTTGAGAGTTGGTCTTTAAATCTGTTCCTTTCAGGATTTTAGGGCCCCGAAGCAATGGCCATTCTTTACTCCCAGTTTTTTAAGTATCCAGCTGTCCAGTGCAGGTGTCTGACTCCTGGCTTTAAAATTGTGCCCTCAGAATGAACTTCTCCAGGGCTGGGTAAATAAACATCGTTCTTCTATGAGATCATGTCTCCCTCTCATAAAGTATTTTTGTTCCATTCTCCTGCAATTTCTAGATGTGTGTTTTCTCGATTTTGCAACTGGGAAGACCATGGAGAAAGGAAAAGAGCGAGGAGGCAAAAGGGCAGATGGATGAAGATGAAAATGTGGCAGAACACAGATTTCAGCCCAGGCTATTGGAGCATCTGCCAGGGTCTCATCTTGAAGGAAACACAAACTCCCAAGACACAAACTTTCAATCCCCACATGAGGAAATTGTGGTGGGCCAAATCTGCCAACTTCAGGCTCAAGATTTATGTCTGAGAAGGTGGACAAGGCTGTAACTGAACTCCTGTCTGCTCCTCAGCCTCTGTGCACCTGTTTATTCCCTGCACTACTTCATCACTGATCCTCTTTCCCAGGGCCCACAGGTTAGACCTCAAACAACTGTGTACAGAAAGTATGTCAAACTCACAGCCCGTGGGAATATGCAGCCCACAAGGCATATTTTTGCAGCCCAGCCAATGTAACGGTATGTAAGAAACACTTTAATAAAAATTGTGTAAAAATTGTAATTTTTACAATATCCTGTTATACATAATTATTAATATCGAACTACAACGGTTGCTAATGACTGATTATTATAATCGTGTTGCATTCATTTCCCTTATGTACCTTACGTGCAGGCGCACCATTTCTCTCCACTAATATTAGCAGCGAATATTTTAGCAGCCGATTGCCATGTCATTGGACTTGGATTGACTTGTTTAGTGTGCACAACAGGAAATATTTCGCTTTCAGAGAACAAGAAAAATAAGTTTATTTGCATTACTCTTATTAATTTGTGCAGATATTCAGTGTCTGGTAAGTTAATGTTCAAGAAAAGATATTTTTATGAAAATGTTCTATTATTTTACGTTAGCGATTACTCATTTATTTCTGCCCTTTGTATTCAGCATGTCTCTATCGAGATGAACCCAAGTTCCTATGAAAATTGAAGCTTTTGGTTTTTTTGCAGCCCACATAAACTTAAACTTTGTTTATTTGGCCCGAGTTAGCCTTTGAGTTTGACATGCTTGGTGTACAGGGACCCACCTTATTCCTGACTGCACTCCCCCATTGCCCATTGGCACCCTGCCCTTGGCCTCTCCTTTCTCTGTCCTGGAGTACTCTCTGCTCATCAACCAATAGTAATTACCTCTCAAACTTCAAAGGGAAGGCTGGGGGCAGGGAGGGGGTAAGAGATCAACCAAAGGACTTGTATGCTGCATATAAGCATAACCAATTGACACAGACACTAGGGGGGTGAGGGCATGTGCAGATGGGGGTTGCTGGAGAGAGGTCAATGGGGGGAAAAGGAGACATATGTAATACTATATGTTCTAGTAATACTTGAAACAATTAAGAATTTTTTAAAAATAGCAATAACCTCCACTGAACTATGCATCCCTCTTTACACATACATCACTTGAATCAAACCCAACAAAGAAAAGGATACTATAGTTGGAGACAGAAACTCAAAGTAATACAGCTAGAGTAGGACACTATAGGTGGAGGAGTGAGAACTTGACTTTAAACTTCATGCTGTTTCTTTTATTATTATTATTGATTTTGAGAGAGAGAGAGAGGAAAGGAGATAGAAACATCAATGAGAGAGAAACGTCATGGATTGGCTGCCTCCTGCATGCCCCCTACTGGAGATCAAGCCCACAACCCTGGCATGTGCCTTGACTGGGAATCGAACCTGGTGACCTCTTGGTTCCTGGGCCGATGCTCAACCACTGAGCCACACCAGCTGGGCTAAACCTAATGCTGTTTCAACTTTGCCATGCCTGCTTGTCTGAAGCACAAGGAAAGTGTGAGGCCAGCGCTGTTAGGATATTATGAATGAGCAGCAGCTTCTTAGCCATACTCATTTATGTTTTACCTATTGCTTGGGCATCCTAGCCTCTTCCCATTAATATAGCAAAATCTGCTCTTATTATGGGTATAGAACTTTTGTTTCACTGGTTTTCATTGACATCGTTCCCTGTTGTCACATGCTTAATAAGCAGAATAAAATTCCATTACAAATTCAATGAAAAAATTAACACCTATAAGTGTTCCCAGACTTTACTAGGTGTTATGCTTCGAGGGGAAAATTGAGTCATGGCATATTTAAGCAAATGTAACGATGAATAGGTCTGACTGTTCTCTTGAAATTTCTATGATTCTCCCAGAGCCTCAAAAGAGATTCTCCATACCCAGACACTGTCACTGTTCTCCTGGACCACCCAAGAGTGGCCATGTGCCATACCAGCTTGTCACCCTGCAGCTTATTATGACAGATCCAACAACCCATCCTGGCCAGCCAGTCCTTCTATCAACCTGTCCTTGAATTTCTCAGGCAGCCCATAAATGAAATTGGCATGATTGCTATTCTGTGGATATAAAGCAGATATGCTCCACTTATCCTTCTTATTTTTCTCTCTACCGATGTTTAAAATTTTTTTAAATACAGAAAAGTACAAAGAAAAAAATCTAATACTTATCCAATTTCCACCTGCCCAAAATTAACCACGATAGTATGCCATATTGACTTCCAGTCTTTTCTTTGTTCTTTTTCATAACAAATCACTCCTTTTGATAAAAATTCTTATAAGAATTTAAGAATGTAGAAAATCACAAAGCCATGGTAAAAATAAATAAAAATACTATAGCCAGGAATAACTGTTCATAGTAAGTTGAAAATGATCACACATCTTTCTATGCATAAATATAGAAAGAAGAAAAGGTTAATTGCAAAAATGAGGGATAGAATACAATTATTTAAATGAAGTTAAAGAAAATAAAGTAAAATAAAATTATTTTTCTATGCATTTTTCTATTAAAAAGTATTCATTTCAAATTTACTTTGACTTTTACAAAAGTAAAAAGAAACTATAGCTCTGAGATTAGGAAATCAGTGTATTAAAAACATCAGAAGCCCTACCGGTGTGGCTCAGTGGTTGATTGTTGACCCACGAACCAGAAGGTCACGGTTTGATTCCTGGTCAGGGCACATGCCCGGGTTGCTGGCTTGATCCCCAGTAGGGATATGCAGGAGACATCCCATCAATCATTCTCTCTCATCACTGATGTTTCTATTTCTCTCTACCTCTCCCTTCCTCCCTCTGAAATCCATAAAAATATTTAAAAAAATCAAAAGATTGCAGTCTTTTTTAAAGCTATTTATTTTAGTGTGGACAGTTTCTCTTCACTCCATCTACATGCTATGAAAAATGAAGACTTTCCTATTCTCACTTTCCTTTCTATCTGCTACCCCTTCTTTCTGAGGCTTATTAGTCATATTATTATTATTATTACACTAGAGGCTCAGTGCACAAAAATTTGTGCACTCAGGGGGGTCCCTCAGCCTGGCCTGTGCCCTCTCACAGTCTGGGACCCCTCTGGGGATGTCCACCTGCTGGCATGCCTGGACAGCCTGGGTGAGGGGCAGAGGGCCGTTTCAGGTTGCCCACAGCCCCATTTAGGGTTTGGGTCCCTACTGGGATGCCTGGCTGAAAGCAGGTATCTGGGATTTATTTAACTTCTATAATTGAAACTTTGTTGCCCCCGCCCCCTGCTCAAAGCCTGGGTTGCCACTGGCAACCCAAGGTCCCAGACCTGCAGGTATCTAGGGTTTGTTTATCTTTTATAATTGAAACTTTGTAGCCATGAGTAGAGCTTAGGGCCCGCAAGGCGCTGGCTTCCTCCATTGCCCAGGGCAACTCCAGCTCCGTGGCTGCCACCATCTTAACTGAGTTAATTTGCATATTTGTTTCTGATTGGTTGGTGGGTGTGGCTTGTGGGTATAACAGAGTGAGAGTCAATTTGCATATTATTCTTTTATTAGATTAGATTATCTATGTTTACAACATTCACATTTTGTTCTTCACCCATAATTCCCAGAGTTAATATTAATTCTACATGTATATGAATTCAGTGTTTACCACCAATATTTACCAGGGTGTCCACATTCCTGTGTTCTGTATTTTGATTCACATGTTAAATGTCTGGGTTTTACTTGCATGTAGCTATTTTTTTCCAAGTGCATACGGTGCTGCATTCTTTAAGTTCTTTTGTGTTTCAGTATTCCTTTACACCTGAAGGTCATCTTAGACAAATAAGAGTCTGAGATTGAATGTTTCCCCATCAGGACTTTAGACCTCTGGTTCCATTGTCTTCTGTTATTATACATCATGTGAGGAAATCTGAGAACAGCCTGCTTCTTTCTTTTTTTCCTTTTTACAGGGAGCTTTATTTTTCTCTCTAGATTCCTAAACAATTCTCTCTTGATAATTAAAGTTCAGCTTCTTAACCAAAGCATATTCCAGTATTGAGCTTCTTGCTTCTGATTTTCCTAGAAGCCTTTTGGATTTGCAAATTCAGTTTTGTCTTTATTTCAGAGAACAGTTTCTCCATTATTTCCTTGACTACTTTTTCAAAGACACCAAATATTGTGTTAATTTTTTGGCATTTTACATATACTAGGTTTAATTTTTATAGTTTTAATTACACTTACTAAGATTGTCTCAAACCTTTTTCTATACTAATAATTGAAATTTCAGCAATGTTTAAAGTTTGTTCTTTGCTGTTACCAACTATTAGTTTTATAGTGACATTGTTTAGTTTTTTTATTAACCCCATAGCCCTTAAATAAATCTTTGATTTTACTCTATTGTTTAGTATCTTCAACTTTTGATGTATTGTATGTGTTTTCTTATAAAGGCAAATTGTTTTATAACATAAAATGATTGCAAAGAATTTTCTTTTGTTCCTTGAGTTATGTTTTCTTCCAAAAGGGAGTCTATGTAATATACTTCTTCTTTGCTCAGTTTGCTTTGGGCTTGTTTTTTTTTTCCTATCGTAGGTTTGCATGGCTGCCATGCTATTTATATTTTGCTCATGCTCAGTAGCCCCAAGTAGACCTTCTCTCTGGTCTGATACAGTGGATTGCTTCTTGGCTTTCTTGCCATTGTATCTGAGACTTGTTTAGTTTCCTGCCCCAGACACAGACGGGAGAACTCCCATGAGATGGTGGACAGGGCAGATTTGTTTGCAAAATTTAATCTTGCTCTTTCTTCCACTATTTTGGTATCTGAACTGTACAAAGGGTCACCCCACCTAATTCAAATGACAATGGGTGCATCTCACTCCCATTCCTTCATGACCTTGCGCTTTAGGAGATTTCTCCACTTCCATACCTACCCATGGAGCTAGCCCCACTCACATCTTTCTTTCAGTATCTAGTCCCACTCTTCCTCAGTCAGATGAAGAGAAATGTAAGGTCCATTTGCTCAGTTTGTTTCTCTTCCAATTTGGAGCTATCAGTGAAAATGCTCAGAATTTTTATCTCACCAGTCTAGCTTCTGGAAGGTCCAGACAAGAGTAGGATTCTTCTCTGACCCAGCACCCTCCAAATGTTTCCATAGTGGCTAGTTTTTTAAGTGTACTGTACTATATTTTGTTTCTGTCCTTCTTTGGTTACTATTTGTATTTTGTTTGTTTGTTTGTTTTTGTTTTGCTTCTATGATTTTTTTCTTATTTAATTAGATTTTGGGGAAAGGATGGAGTTTATATATTCCATCTCAACCCAAAGCCCTCAAATTTTTCTAGATGATGTCAAATTATACAACTTATGTTTTGTTTTTGCCTGTGTGAGAAATTTCTGGCACAGGAGCTATGCCCCCTTCCTTTCTCTCCCACTCAAAAATACATATACAGTGGAGAACCAAGATGGCAGCATGAGGTATATACCTAAATGCGCAACCTCCACACCTACATTATAGAAATACAACTATACAGATAAACAGCCATCCTCCAGAACCAAGGGAGGGGAAGCTTTACATCTAGAAGGCAAGGGGAGTGCTTTGAGACTGAACAGAAGTTCCTGGCACCCAAACTGAAAGGTACAGATGCGCAAAACGGAGGAGGCGGCGCGGCGGTGCGGGTGAAAGGGTGGCAGCAGTGCTCGGGTCCGCAGCTTGGAAGGAGATTATAAACTCCCAGGTCGCACTGAATGCGACACGGGCTGCAGGGCTACGGGGCAGCGGAAGACCAGTGGTGTTCTAGCAGTGCTATTCGCAGCTATCACTGACGTGGAGATTCAGGGACTGAGAATCGTGTGCAGACCCCAGGGCTTGGAGACGCCAAACCCGGTAGAAACTGCGGCATCAGCAGAGGGGAAGCCATTGTAAGTCGCTCCACCCCCGGTGATTCTGAGACCCCACCCCACCCCACCTACAACCCCGCCCAAGCTGTGCGCCTGCCTGC
>PVJC01037246.1:0-17292 GCA_004026665.1 Murina feae | reverse complement strand
TATCTTTGATTTGCTTCTTGAGATCATCTCGTCTGCTATTGGATGTCTGTATCATTTCAGTCAGTGTATGATTCATTTCTAGTTGGTCCTTTATCATATCCTTGAGGGTCTCATCAAATTTATCGGCAGTCTCTAGCATTTTCTTGAAAAACCTAATAACCGTGGTTTTGAACTCTATATCCTGTCATTTTCTTTCCTCCGTTTCTGTCATATGTGACCTGTTTCGTCTCCCCATTTTGGCTGCTTTCCTTTCTGATTTAGGCGATCACTGCTAGGGGTTAACCTCTAAGCCACTTGGTTATGAGAGTCAGCTGTGTCTACAGTGGGAGAACTTCTGTGCTGGAGACACCCTTATGGGGCAAGAGTTGTTTCAGTGGAGCTTTTATGCTCACTGCATCTGCCCTGAGTGTGTTCCTTGTGGATCTGTTTTGTTT
Organism: Murina feae; assembly: GCA_004026665.1. Classification (NCBI taxonomy): domain Eukaryota; kingdom Metazoa; phylum Chordata; class Mammalia; order Chiroptera; family Vespertilionidae; genus Murina; species Murina feae. Next base: position 16,858 of record PVJC01037246.1, on the reverse strand, counting down.
AGGTTAGTCCCACTCTGGCCACTGGGTTGGGTCTGGCTCCTGTATCTTTAAGGAGGCGTTGATTAAGCCTCTGCCCTAGCTCTGACACAGCTTGGGAGGGGCGGGGCCTCGGGGAGTTTGCAGGGCAGGGCGGAGCAAATAGCTATGGCGCTTCTCAGCCGGGCGCTGAGAGACACCAGGTCTCTGTGTCCCACGGTAATTGCTGCAAGCAACGCTGAGAGAAACCCGTTTTGGATTTCCTCCTGGTGCCAGTCAGTTCCCCTACTCTGGGTGTCTGGGTCCTTAGAAACTCGCTTGGAACTGGAGTTCAGAGCTGCTGGGGACTTGTGGCTCTCTCCGTTTTGGAAAAGAACCGCGTCCCCTGGTGCTAGCCCTTCCCCGAGCCCCGTGCGCGTGCCTCCGTACCTCTGTACTTTGCCTCCGCTGCTCCTCTGAGTCTCAGACTCTTCTCTGGTTGTAGGATTTTCACTCAGCCAGCCTTCCTGTGGGTGCGAGTGGTGTCCGTGTGTTCTTTTCGAGGTTTTTCTGAAATAGTTGTTCACAGCTGCATATACGGTGTCTGACCCTATGCCACCATCTTGTTTCTCTCCATGCATTGTTTTCTTAATTCCATTTAGTTATCTGTGTGCTCTCAAAGTTTGCTAAATTTCTTTAAGAGGATTATTCTGAATTCATTGTCTGACAGTTCACAGATCTCCATTTCCTTAAGGTCAGTTATTGGAGCTTTATTAATTTTCTTTGATAGTGTCATATTGACCTGATTTTTAAAATCCTGATTCCTTACCTTGTTATATCAGCATTTAAGTAATTAGGTTCCTCTTCCAGACTACAGGTTTGCTTTGTCATGGACAGATTTTCACTAGTCTGCTCAGTTTGGGTTTCTGGATATGTCTGCTGATAATATCCTTGGGCACATGAGCTTGCTAATCATGGTCTATTATTGAGTGAGGCAACTGTTTGAGCTCTTTAGTTGGGGATAGGGAGGTGTGCAACTGGTTGAGAATAGTTGGATGGGATTGCTATCCCAGTGAGGCTGTAGAATGGGCTCTATAGTTTCCTGAGTTCTCTGACTGGGCATACTAGGTGGTCGGGACTGGACCCTATATTTGGTAGCATGTGGACTATGAGTTAGCTCCTTATCTTGGCAAGGCAGCAGGATAGGACTCAGGGCCTGTGTTGCTTTTTGCTTGAAGGACTCCAATCAGGCAAGAGTGTGCACTGAATTCCCTGGTCATGTGAGGTCATTGGCTTTGCATTGCAGATGAGGAAGCCACATGCTGTGCCATCTGTTCAAACCTTTGTACATAGGACTATTGAATGCGCTACACTGCTTCCCGTGTGCTCTGGTTAGGTTCCCTGGTTGAACAGACTGAAGACTGTATTCAGCAGTGAATGAAGCTATGAATTGGGTCCATTGCCCGAACACAGTGGGAGAAGCAGCTCTGAAGATGGTAAAGCTCTTTGTTGTCTTAAGCCAACCCAGATCCCAAGGTTCCTGGTCAAACAGGACCACTGACTTTGCTCTGCAAACTATTTGCTGTGCCTGCCTGTCTCTTAGTCAGAGCAATGCTGTCTAATGCAGCTTCCAGGTGTTCTCATCAGCCCCTCTGACCAGAAGAGCCTGAGAAAATATTCTCAGCCTTTCTGGTCACATAGGGCTGGGAGACACTCTCCACAGCAGGTGAGGCAATCTGGGAAGGATGGGGAGATGCCATTCCAGGCCTCCCAATTTTTCCCTAACAGGCTTTCCCATCAAGAGGGTCCAGGAGCAACCCTGAGCCTCAACGATGAACTGATCACCCTGCCTGAGACAGCAGGAGCATAATCCATGGTTGGTACTGCTTTGCTCTAAGGACAATGAACTCTGCCTGCCTGCCTGTTGGCTTGAGTGTTTCTGGGTTATGTCACTTCCAGGTGCTCTCATCAGCCCCTCTGACCAGAAGAGCCTGAGAAAATATTCTACCTAATGGGTGGAGTGTAACTCAGCTCCATGCCTGGGAATGAGCAAACCAGCCTCTAGGGTTCACAAAACTCTTTCTTTGAGGATTCTAATCGGGAAAATCTATACCCCACTCCAAGTTCCCTGGTCAAAGTGCATTAGCAACCTGGTTCTGCAGATAAGCAAAGCTGCTAGTTGTGATGTCTACTTGGGCACTCCAGGTATTACCTTGATCCGTGTCAAGGTTGTGTCCTGGTTGCTGCAAGCTCTTTCCCACTAGCCCATGACAGTCAGATTATCAGTGGTTGAGCCACACAGAGTCCCCTGTAGTCTTCATGGGGTAAGACCAGATGAGGGGCTTCCACAGTGCTGGGGGAGCTGGGTGTCCCCCTTGGCTCTTTTTTCCCACTGGAGGAACTGGAGGCTCAGTGGAGACCTTTCTGCATGGTATTGCCCTGCCCGGAGAGAGACAATGTGGTCAATTGTGTAGCCATTTCTCTTGCCTTTTTAATGCAATCTGTCTTGATCTCTGTCTTGGTGCAGGGGGCTGTTCTATGGTTCTCTCAGTGGTGTCCTGTTCATGAACAGTTGTTAGATGTTTTTCTCTATAAGGGGAAGTGAAGTCAGGAGCATCCTGTGTTGCTGTCTTGGTGATTTTCTCTCTAGATATAATCCATAAGCCTGGCCATGTGCGGCTCATGGACCTGAGCAGCTGAAAATAATGTATACTTTTTAAAGGAAGTGAATGCCCAGATGGGAGGAAAAGGCTGAGTCAGTCCAAAGGGAGTTCTCACTCTAAAACCTAACTAAGCTCTAATGAAGGCAATTTCTGATGCAAAATAAATCTCTTGAAACACTCTACAGACAGAGCCAAGCGACCTAGATACCTCTTCACGTTCCCTGTGTGGAGATGGTATAATAAAGTGAAGAAGGGCATAGGTGTTAAGCTCAGCCACTGGTTTAGGCCTTAATTCTGCCCCCTCCTCACTTTGAACAGATATTCAATGAGCTGGAACTTAGTTTTTTTTCAACTGTAGAACAAAGATAACAGCCATGTGTAGGTGCCTCCATAAATGATGGCAGCTATCATTATTATTATTTTTTACTTTTTTCTTTTTTGCTTGTTTCCTGATTTTTATTTTATTTATTTTTCCCATTTTTTATTACATAAATTATTACAAAGATTAGTACATATATCTTTTTCCCCTGCCCTTCCCCCAGCCTCCTTTAACCACCCCCCACCCCAGTGTTTTGTGTCCATTGGTTATGCTTAAATGCATGTGTAAAAGTCCTTTGGTTATTATTATTGCAAGATATTTTCAATCCAGAAGTTTGTAGAGGAATTTTCAGGTTTTCTGTAAAGATATCCCTCCATTTGGGATGGACATCCCCAGCCCTGAGAGTCCATAGGTGTGTCATCCCATTCTCTTTTCTTGTTTTCTCTACATTCGCAAATTACTCTATAAATAATCATTTGGTTTCCAGCAAGGATGAGATGAAAATTATTTCATTAAGCTTCTGTGTCCCTATAGAGTGTGAATAACTTTAATAGCCATAAACTTTTCAGCCTGAACTCTTCAATATACATTACTGTTTATGCCAACCCCACACAACCCCTCACCATTATCCCAAAGTTGTTTGATTCAAGTCTTTGATTGGGTCTGACATCTGTGGACACTAAAGAATGATGGGTTGACACTGAAAACAGCGTGACCATCAACAATCTAACAACAATAAAATAGCTATAAAGTAGTGTTTGTGTGGGTTTTATTCATGGTGGCCAAATAAGTGATGAAGTGTCACAATGTTAGGCAGTGAAATCTGGATAGCTGATCAGCTGGGCCAGCCTGAAGAGTGCTGCAGGGGAAATAACAGAACCATTCTTTCTAGATGAAGCACATGGAGAGAGACACATGGAGAGATCCAGGAAGCCAAATGCCCATTCCTGTTCCCATTTACTCCTCTAAATAAGTGCCTGCTGGGCACATTTTGGGCCGTATGCTCTACCTGGCCAACAGATGTTATCAATTTAAGGGAAGGCATTGATCTAAACAAGTTTTTTCTTGTTGGGATTTTGAAAAGATCGTCACAGAACTAAACATTAATAAGTGAATGTGGTATTACTATTTCCACCTCTCCAGAACCAGCCCTATTATACTGCTTTAAGCCTCCCCACTCTGGCTCCCACTCAGGATTTCCACACTCCCCAGAGAGATCTGAGTTCTAAAATGTCCTAGCTTCCTCTACCATTCCTGTGCTCATCAGGAGGCTGGTATCCATTGGAGACTGGGAGAGAGTGATGAGCTCAAGTCCATTAATAATAATAATGTGTCAGTAACTGACAGGCCTTAGATTTTGCATTTTGGAAGATAACATCCCTTAAGTCAAATAAGTCTATAATTTGTGAAATTTCAGGCCAACTGAAAGGGAAAAGACAAAGCTCCAGAAGGGAGCTCTCTTCGTTAGCTTCACTGAGTTCACAGCTTTTCCTGTGTTTTCCCTTAAGAATCCAACAAGGAACCTCACTGAAGAGACTATATTATCCTTGTGACTGTTCTGGAAGTTTAAAGACATCAGAAAGAAAACAAAGATCTCTAACCTTGAGAACAGAATGAGAGATTATACACTAGACATATTAAGAACATTTTAGAAACTTAGAAAGTGATAAGTGCTTTGAGGAGGGGGGCGGGAAGAGTAGGGGTATGAGAGTGGTGGGTAGGTGGGTTGAAGGTTGTCATTTTAAATGCAGAATTTAGGAAGACCTCATTGAAGTAGAAATATTTATGCAAAACTTGGAGGAGAGGGAATTAGTCAAGATCTGGGAGAAGCCTGTCTTTGAAGGAATAGCTAAAGCAGTGCCTGGTGTCTTAAAGGAAGAGGAAGGAGGTTGGTGTGGCTGAAATTGGGAGAACATTGAGGAGAGTAGTAGGCGATGAGATCATGGAGGTGATGGGGATCCACACAACTTAGCTCTCCAACCCTACTCCCAGGACACAAGAGTGTCTTTGGTAGAAGGTAACAATGGGAAAAGGGAAACAGAGGATTCAATTTGTACATAAGACTTTTTATTTTTTGGCAGATTAGGAACTGATTGTATTTTCTCAAGATCAATACAAGGTAATGTAAAGCTTCATATTCAAATAAGGAATAGAAAACATCATTGAACCTATGCTCCCATCCTCTCCTGTTTTATGGTAGGTGTGCAAAGTCTTGCTCTTTGGAGAACATGTTTGAAGAATGTGTTTGAGGTTGACTTTCCAAATATGGCTGCCTCACAGACATCAATTGCAAAGTCAAGGACAAAGAGTGAATACAGAGCCTCAACATTCTTCAACAGAGACTCAGGAATAGAAAAAGTTCCCTGACTCAGTCATTATTGATAGGTTAATCATTTCTTTGCAGTTAAGGGCTTTAAGGTGATTTGGTGGAACTTCAAGTTCATATATCAAACATTTCCTTGTTTACTTGTCCTTATTTCAGACCAGGTGTTTTTGGTGATGAAGTTTGGGGATCATCCTACATTTAATATATTTTCTCTATAATTAAAAACTTCAAAAACACAAACTCTGGCCCTAACTCAGAAAACTTGCTGGTGGCAGATTTGTATGATATTTCTCCTTTAACAATAAGAGTATTTCTTTCTATAAAGAGTATAGGAAATATAAGGAGGGGAGTAAAAAGCTTGGATTCTAAGGAAGATTACCAGGAGATTAGATCAGATGATCTCTGAGATATTGGGATCTTTGAAAAAATATATTCAATGAGCCTAACTTTGAGGGAATTGGTGGAAATTGGCCATGCCAAATATCCATTCACAATTATTGACTGATTTTAGAGAATGAGAGGAGAGAGAGAGAGAGAGAGAGAGAGAGAGAGAGAGAGAGAGAGAGAGAAAATAAATATTTGTTCTTCCATTCATTTATGCATTCATTGGCTGCTTCCATTCATTTATGCATTCATTAGCTGCCCTGATTGGGGATCAAACCTGCAACTGTGGGTAACAGTCAAACCAACTGAACTACCCAGAAAGGGCATATTGTATAATTATTCTAAGCTAAGTCCTAAGTATATGGACTAATAATATAGATCTGAAGCTCTTGTTTTCATGGCTTAGCTCTCTTCACCAGTGCCTAATTGACGGGGTTGTCTGGATTGCTGTTTTGAAAAGTACTTTGAGGCTCAATTAAGATAGTGGCTGTGATTGCTTAGTCATGTCTACTCTGAGCAAATGCAAAGCCTTCTTGCACAAGTGAAGCATAAATGCTGACGATTCCCTGGAGGCCAGCATATCATTGTTTAAAATCAAGTCTCCTATCTTCCCGATGGAGAACAAAGAGTTTTAGTGTTAAACTAGGGACAGTTAGAAAGGATTTAGACTCAAAGGTGATGTTTTTATGGTAGTGAGGATTGTCCAAGTGATACTTCAAGAAGTTGAACCTTATTCTTTACCATACTGGTAATGAGAAGTTCAAGAAATACGTGGCTGATCCCCAAGGTGGCTGTAGTGATGGACAAATCAACCCTTCCTCTTTTAACCCACAGGAAAGTGTCATTGTGTGTTTCACAGTTCTGGGCTGATCTTTTTAACAATTTACTTCAAGTCTATCTGTCAATCACTTTTACATTCATTTTGCACAGCTGACTGTGGTGTTATCACAGTCTTCCTTATACATTTAATAGTTCTGTGGCTTTGAAAGGCTGCCAAGACAGAGAAACAGCTGAAAATGTGACTATCCAGTCAGACTTTTTCTTGACTGGCTTACAACTTCCATTTGCCATTTTTATGATTTAAATTCTTTGCTGGTCTAACTGCAGTCATTGGTTTTCAACAATGTACGTATTTGTCCTAACAGATTTTTTTGGCCAGTTATGGTATGAGATTTTTCAACATATGTTGAGTTAGGGTAGGATACCAGACAATCTAACAGTAAGTTTCATCTGAAACAGATCCTAATACTTTGCTGGTGAGTTGAAAGGCCATCAAATAACATTATCATAAATATAGGGCAAAAGCAGATTGAATTCAGAGGCAATGTGGTACAGTAGGAAGACATTACACATCAGAGCTCAAATTCCAGTCCTGCCATTTCTTTACTAGCTGTTCATCTTGGATAAGTTACCTAACTTCTCTGAACTTCATTTTCTTGATCTGTAAATTGAACAGGCTTTGCATAATGATAAGATTCAAATATAATACATATGAAAAATACATATGAATAAGGTAGACAATCTGTGGTTACTGTTTTTAGTAATGTTAACTGTTTTTAATAATGTAAATTAGTATTAACGCTTCACATAACAAAGATGCTGGAAATAGTAGGAATATACAATTTGTAGACTTCGGTTCTGACCTCGATCCTAGGAGTTACTAAGGACACTGTGCCTGCTTTTATCCAAGTGGGGCAAGACCGTTTGTCAGGTTTCTTTCCTTCTGAGCTCTCCCTTCCTCAGCACACTTCCTGCCAGGCTTCTGTGATGGGAGTTCTGGGGTAAGAAAGAGCTTGGAGGAATGACCCTGTGGAGTGCTGTGGAGTTAGAAGAGCTTCAGAAATTGTTTGAAATATTTTAAGACCATGTCTGTAAGCTAATATAACATCCAAAGAAAATACCTATGAAGTAAGGAAGGGACCCAGCACTGTCTGATGCTTCCTGCGGCGGCAGACTGCCATTCTGCCATTTCTTCTTCCCACACCTTCTCCTGCCTTCCACCAGCTAGTTCTCTTCAAGAGGTTCCAGGGAAGAAGCAGAAAGCAATGAAACGTCCATGTGGACTATGACCCTCCACCTTTTATTTCCCCAGCTTTATTCACTCAAGGTATAACTGACAAATAAACCTCTGTATTTAAGGAATGCAACTTGGTTTAGATGTACATTTGATATTGCTTGCTTGATTGATAGCCACTACAATCAAGCGAGCAAATTAACAGATAAATCCTTTTAACTTTCTGGAAGTGGGTCCTGACCCTCCCCGTACAATTCTTTGTATAACAAAAGATTCTGATGAGCTGATTGGAATTTCTAAAGCCCAATTCAGCAACAGCTCAACTGTTACAGCCCAAAGGATGGATGGACCAGTTCAGTCAAGTAGCAACCAGGTTATTTGTTCCTTGCTCAATTAGGCCTGAGAAAGTTCATATTGGAAAGGAAGTTCATAATCAACTAGTTAATCCCCTTCGATGTAAAGGTAGTGAGTGCATTGAGGCTTAGGGAAGTGAAATAGAACTTGGGTGAGATCACACAGCTACAAAGCCTAAGTAGAAGCCATTTTAGTATTACAGTTTTATTACCAAAAATGTACTTTATTTTTTATTTAAATTCTTTTTTTAAGGCATTTAAGATAAAGAATCAGATTGACACTGCCCCTTCTCAAACAAGTATTTCTGGTTCTTTGGTCTTGGGAAAAATTACTTACCTTCCTGGATTTGGAAGTCGCATCACAAAAGGTTCTGTATACTTACTCAAAAGTTCGTTGTAATACGAGTGGTGAAATCAAACACAAGTGCAGCATCGGTGTCTCAGATGGCTGAGTTACAAGGAATAATCTTCAGGTCCCCTTCCAAAACTCGGTACCAAATTTCCTAAGAATAATTTTGTACCCAAAACTTAAAGAATCTCCTACCCCAAACTGTATAAACTTCAGGCCCCACAAAACCTGGCAGCTCTCTAAGGTATAGTGCAAACGCTTTGGAGTCAGACTGACTTGGGTTCAGTTTCCTTCTATTGACTACCAGCTGGCTGACCTTAGGGAACTTAAGATATCTGTACGTCTATTTCCTCACCTATAAAATGCAGATAAAGACACAGATTTCCTAGAGTTGTGTGAGGTTTCAGCAAGGTAAGGTAGGAAAAGTCTTTGGTTTAGTGCCTCGTCCAGAGGAAACCTGCAGTAAAGTGTATCCTGTGTTATGTAGGGAGGTTGTCTGACATGATGAAGAGAACAGGCTTTAGAACCAGATATATTACCGTAGAGTCAGAGGGGGTTCTCCCACTCCTTTGCTTTGTCACTCTCTCCAGAAAGAATTCAGATGAGTGATAGAAAGCAGTGCTGAAGCAAAGCAAGCAAATTTATTAAGGGAGCAAAGCAAGCACATTTATTAAGAATACACTTGGCATATCCTGGCAGGTTTTCTCAGTGATTAGAGTGTAGGTCCTCAAATGGAGGGGTCTTGCGTTCGATTCCCGGTCAAGGGCACGTACCTCAGTTGTAGGCTCAATCCCTGGCCTGAGTTGGGGTGGAAGCAGGAGGCAACTAGTTGGTGTGTCTCTCTCACATTGGTGTTTCTTTCTCTCCCCCTCCCACTCTCTCTGAAAAAATAAATCAATTAAAAAATGTCCTTAGGTGAGGATTAAAAAAAAGAAAAGAAAAAAAGAATACTCTTGGCATAAAGCATAATCAGGCAACTCAGCTAGTCTGAGCACCCCACCTGGTGGGAGTTCAAGAGTTTTATATTTTTTCCCCTATAGATTTCAAGGTTCCCCTGCCAGATACCTTGGGCAACAGACTAGATTTCAAGGTCTCCTTTTTACATTGTTGTGGCTTTTCATATTCCAGTGCTTTCAGTGTCACCTTAAGCAGCTTACTCTTTGCAAGCTTTAGTTTTCTCATCTTTAAAGTAGGGTAATAAAACCCAAGCAATAGAATTAAGATTAAATGAGATGCTGTAAAGTGCTTTGCAGAGTGACTGCTTTTGGCTGCAGAATAACAACAGAACACTCCAAGTGCCTTAAAGCCGTGGCTTTCAAACTTTTTTATTACAACCCACGGTAAGAAATGGAGCTTGCATTGTTACTCAGTGCACAAATACACATTATCACAGGACTACTATGTGCATCAAATTAGATTAGTGTATATTATCAAATATATACAAATATTATCAAATATATAGAAATTTGATAGTAGATATTATAAAATGTATACAAAACATGATAGTATGTATGCTTTGATAACATTGTGTGCTTCATGCAATGTTCTAGATTGAGAAGTTGAAGAGTGCTGGATTGGAATCCAGGCTTTCCCAATAATATGCATGAACAGCATTGGCATCTCAGTAAGCCACACACTTGTACTTTTCTCATCCTTCATTTCATTTTGATTCACTTCCTGTTTTAGAATCCCATAGAATTTAGGGAGAGGGGAACAAAAGACTTAAGTATGTGAAAAATCTACCTGAATGCACCAAACCTGGTCACCTGTTCATTTTGAACTTAATGCTACTTAACACATCTAAGTGCTTCTGCCAGAATTGTTCAATGTCAAATTGTTTATCTGGGTGAAGCTTGGGCCAGAGCATTGTCTAGTCTATACCATTTTTAAAAGAAGGGCACTATCTCCTCTCAGAGTGTGGACCCATTTATTTACTGAACATTCGTCTTAAACAACAAGCCAGTTGCCTCTGTGACAAATTACAAATCTTGGTTTCTCAAACCAATATTGTACATGAGGAATAAATACACTACAGGAATGATTAGTCTGTTACTGACCTTTCATTATTCTGTAGCAAATTCAAATAATAAAGCATGAGATTGTAATTTTTAATAACATTCCTTGCCCTTTGATGAGTTATGAGCTAAATTTTATGGGTTCAATAAGCCTCCTCAGCTAATGATGCTTGCTTTGTCTACTACAACTCATGTAGGGAAAGTTTTATGTCTTTCTTAGCTTGCTCACCTGAGGATGCACAATGTAAACAGCACCCATTAGGTTCGCACAAACTGCTCAGCAGCTGATAATCGAATTTTGCAGATTTTTCTTCACTTCTCTTAGATCCCCAAACTAGCCCTGGCTAGGTCTGGCGAGCATGGCACAAGAAGGCAGATAAAGGGACATCACTCTTATTTGACCAGGCATTTGCTCTGTAGCAGAACAGCATCTAGGCAATCACTGGGCTTTCTGGAAATGAGTACTTTTGAGCATTGTTTCAATGGTTTATCTATTTCAGTGGAATGCCAGGCTCCCTTCTATCCCCCCCCACCCCGCCCCCCGCTTTCTTTGGTGGTGTTTTGGGTGTGGATAGATGTTGTATCTAGCGCCTTTGAGGGAAGTCAATCACTTTTATCATATTATAAATGTATGCTCTTTCAGTCCACACAATTTACATGCCTTTAACACTTTAATCATTCCTAGTGGTACGCACTCCATGTGGCAAACTCCAGGAGGTATTACATCAGCTTATAGGAAAAACTCTCACAAACTTTCTTTATTGTTAATCCCCACTCAAGGATATTTTTCCCATTGATTTTCCGCCCCCACCGAGCAGGGGATGAAACCCACAACCCAGGCACCTGCCCTTGACCAGGAGTCAAACCTGAGACCCTTTTGTGTGTGTGTGGAAGTGGGAGGGTGTTCAATCAAAGCTCCAACCAACGAGCCACATCGGCCAGGCCTCACAAATGTTTTACACTTAAATTTTTTAGTTTATGCCAATACACAATGGACACTGTCACTTAAAAGCCATTTGTTGCCCTAGCATCAATGTTTCTCTCTCCTTTCACTTCTCTCTAAAATCAATGAAATCAATAAAACATATCCTCGGGTGAGAGTTCAAAAAAAGCCTTTTGTTTATGGCTATTAGGCCTAATGATAGAGCTCTTGAAACCTAGAACCTAGAACCCTGGAAAGTATTGCATAGTTCTAAGTTGGAACATTCTGGCCCTGAGGGAATGTTCTAGTACTAAGCACCCTGGCACAGGACTTCTGCCCTACCTGCCCCTTAGTATCTCGGTGTGAGTCAGAATTGTTAGGTAGGATTTCCTAACAGATTTGATTAAAAAAAAAAGTGTGAAGCAGAAAAACAGGTATATTTGAGTTCCTTTAAGCTGATTTGTAATTGTATAAGGCCACTTTTGGATAAGCTAGAAGCATCCATTAGCTATAAGAGATGCTAAACATTTTTACTTTAAACTAATCATATGATTTTGCTGTCAAACTAAATGGGCCTCAGTACGCAATGGCTTCACTGATCAAATATACTTCCAAGAAAAGAGACCTAAGGTCACTTAGCAGGGAATGCAAATCCTGATTTTTGGCAGAAGCCCTCCAATGTCAGTTGTCTCAGATTCGCCCTCACTAATGTCTCTAACGTACCTAATGGTGGATCCTGCTCACTAATTTTAACTTGAAGGGCTCACCAGGGAGGCAACTGCTTAACACTAAACAGACCACAGATACATCATTGGAACGAGTGATTGAAAATGCTGATGTGAATTTTTCCATGCTGAGATCATTGCATATAGGACTACATTTGTTTTTTGAGGGAATTCTTGGCTCTTCCCCTACAAACTAGTACTTTGCCCTACTCAATTAGACAAGATGAGATGGCCACCTAACATATTTACAAATACAGGATATATAAGATATAAGGAACTTCACAGAGAAATTTTTAAAATTTTCATCACACATGATTTATAGGCCTTTCTAAAAGTGATTTTAAATACAAAAAAAAAACAAAAATAAACCAACAAAACACACACACACAACAACAACAACAAAAAACAAAAACAAAACCAGCCCTGACTGGTGTGGCTGAGTTGGTTGGAGCACTGTCCCATGCACCAAGGGGTTGCAGGTTCAATTCCTGGTCAGGACATATACTCGGTTGCACTTCACTCTTACATGGATGCTTTCTCTCTCTCTCTCTCTCTCTCTCTCTCTCTCTCTCTCTCTCTCTCTCTCTCTCTCTCCCACCTTCTCCCTTCATCCAGAAAACCATTTTGTTCACATAAGAACAATGTATGAGAGTTAAAAGGGAATGTCCCATTTTATATCTTTGCCAGTTGACCACAGTAGAGGCACAATGGATACAGAACATTTCTTGCATGTATTTAGATGTATGAGATGTGGGTGTCTTGATTTTACTATAAGGTGGTAAACAATATTGTTTGTCAAAGCATATGAATCTGTTCAAATATATATCCAATATCTGTATTTAGTGAAGTTTAGGTCTTTGCCGGTGAGCAGAACCCCAACATGACATTGCTGTATGTCATCTTTAATTGAAAGCTTGGCTAAGAGAAACAGTTATGGAGGATTGCTAAAGAATATGTTATTCCTTTAAACCTTAACTTTGTTTACTGTATCTTTTTAAACCACAAGTGAGAGTAACTGGGCCATGTCTCAGCTCCTTGCTGACCTCCATTTTATATCATGTAATCTACTCCTGGGTCTCCACTGAATGTACTAGAAAAGGAAAGGGTTCAAAACATTGTATGCATTGTTTTTCTTTTAATTGTAAAATATACATACACACACACACTTTTTATTTTTGAGGTGGGTGAGAGAGAGAGGGAAAAGGATAGAGATAGAAACATCAATGTGAGAGAGAAACATCAATCAGCCTCCTCCCACATGTGTCCCAAACAAGGATTGAATCCGTAACCTGGGTATGTGCCCTGATTGGGAATTGAACCTGCCACCTTTTGGTGTATGGGATTATGCTCCAACCAACTCAGCCACACTGGCCAGGGCCTGAATGAATTTACTCCTAAATTTTATGTGGGGGTATGTAGGGTTTCCTATATATAGTGATAGATTTACTTCTTTCTAATTTGGATGCTTTTTATTTCTTGCCTAATGCTGTGGCTAGGACTTCTAATACTATGCTGAGTAAGAGTGTTGTCGTGTTCCTCATAAAAAGCTCTCAGCTTTTTACCATTGAGAATATTAGTTGATTTATCATATATGGCCTTTATTATGTTGACTTACGTTCCCTCTTTACTTTCTTTAGAGTTACCATAAATGTTGGATTTTGTCAAATGCTTTTTCTTAATCTATGGAGATGATCATATATTCTTCATTTTATGTGGTGTATCATGTTGACTGATTTGCAGATATTGAATGAAGCTTGCAACCCAGGAATAAATCCCAGCTTATCTCTTTCCTCTTCATTGTTTCTTTTTCTTTAATAGTTGGAGGATAGGTGGAATTCACCCCATGAAGTGATTTGGTCCTGGACTTTTGTTTGTTGGGAGTTTTGATGACTAATTTAATTTCATTAGCAATTTGTTCAGATTTTATTTCTAGTATTTTATCCATTTCTTCTAGGTCATCAAATTTATTGTTATGTAAATTGTTTGTGTTCTTGTATATTCCTTTTATTTCTGTAGTGTCCATTTATACTTCATTTCTTATTTTACTTGGATCCTCTTATTTTTTTCTTGTTGAATCTGGCTAAAGTTTCATCTATTTTATTTATCTTTTAAAGAAACAGCTTTTAGTATTATTGCTCTGTTTTTATTTATTACCTCACAGATCTTTATTATTTCTTTCCCTCTACCAACTTAGGGGCTTTGTTATTTTCCTATTTCTTTTTTATATACTTTACATGTTTTGTGTGCTTGTATCCCTTACTGTACTACTGTAGTGAAATGATACTACTTTTATTTAATCTTCATACTCACTATATATGGTCCACTAGTTTCACTAAATCTTTATCAGTGAGTTGTTTTTTTTTCATTTTTACATTTCATTTTTAGTTTTGACTTTTCCTCTTAAGGAAGTCTAACATTTCTTATAGTGCCCTTTTTTGTGGTGATGAATTCCTTTAGCTTTGGCTTGTTCAGGAAACTCTTGAACTCTCCTTCAATTCTGAATGATAATCTTATTGGATAGAGTATTTTTGGCTGTAAATTTCTCTTTCATCACTTTGAATATATTGTCCTATTACTTCTGGCCTACAGGGCTTCTGCTGAAAGTCAGCTGGTAAGTGTTACGGGAGAATCCCCTGTACTTACCTAGCTGCTTTGAAGATTATCTAACTTCGGGAATTCCTATTATGATGTGTCTTGGCTTGGACCTTTTTGGGTTCCTTTTGTGGGAATCTCTGTGCTTCCTTCTGTACTTGATGTCTGTTTCCTTCACCAGATTTAGGGGAGTTTCAGCCATTATTTTTCAATTAAGTTTTTGTTCATTCCTCTTTCTTCTCCTTCTGGGATGCACCTATGATGTGAATGCTAGTATGCTTGATATTGTTCTACAGGTCTCTCACTATCCTCATATTTAATTTTTTTTTTCTGTTCTCATTGAGTGGTTTCCACTACCATCTCTTCCAGCTCACTGACTTCATCTAATCTGCTGATTCCCTCTAGTGTATTTTTCATGTTATTGTATTCTTCAATTCTGATTGGTTCTTTTCCATAGTTTCTATTTTTGTTGAAGTTCTCACTAAGTTAATCTATTCTCTAGAGTTCATGGAGCATCTTTATAACCATTGTTTTGAACTCTATCTGGAAGATTACTTGCCTATCTTTCATTTAGTTTTGTTCCTGAGGTTTTGTCTTTGCCTTTCACTTGAAAATGTATCTCTATCCTCATTTTGGCTCTCTCTCTCTCTGTTTCTGTGAATTAGATGAAAACAGCAGCCCCTCCAGGCCTTAAAGGAGATTGGGTGTGCCATACATCTGTGGCAGGCTATCTGCAGTTGGAGCTGCAGTGGGCATGGGCTGCAGGGAGACCAGCGGGAGAGACAAATGGGGGCTGCCTTGGCCAGAAGGTTGTAGATGGAGTTGGACTGAGCTTTGGCCACAGGAAATCCCAGGGGCACATCATGTCTGGGCCACGGGGAGTACCAGGTGCAAGCTGTGCCGGGGTCGCCTCAGCAAGATGCTTGAGCTGTTCCTGGGACATGCTTGGGCAAGCTGCAGCAGGTGTGTGCTGCAGGGGCTGGTGAGTGGGCCTGGCACACACGGAGATAACCTTGGCCAGCTGGTTAGAGCACCTGGATTCTGCTCCTGCTTAAGCAGCCAAGGTGGAGGGGAAGTGCATCAAATGGCACTTTTCGGTGCCTTTGACAAAGCAGAGTTCCCCAGTTCCCCTCCTGTTTGGCAGATGCTTTTTGGTTAGTGAATGGGTTTCTTTCTCATGTTGTTGAGGTGCCCTTTAAACCACTTTCTGCTGTGTCCCAGGGTGTGAGTCTGTACCCCGGCCCCTCAGTGATCCCTCCCTACTGCAGATCAGTTTGTTTGGGGGTGGAGGAGGAGAGGTTTCGCATCTCTCTTACCCATTCCTGGGTGCAGAAGCTGTTCAGTTGGTCCTTAGTTCTTTTTCCGGGGGAACTGCTTTGTCTATAGATAAGATTTTATATGTTTGTCGGAGGAGATGAGTTGGGGGTCTTCCTATGTCATCATCCTACCCTATGGTTTTAATTCAAAGGCAGCCAGCATGAAGTGTGAATGTTTATTTTTCATTTTCTCCTCAGGCTAATTTATTTGTCAAATGTGATTCTAACTGGATGGATGCTTTATTCTTCCTCCTGAACACTTTTCTCTAGTTCAAGCATGTCAAACTCACAGGCCGCAGGTAGCCCACAACGAATATTTTTTTTCGGCACAGCCAATAAAATGGTGTGAACAGTTATTTATAATTATGAAAGGAAATAAATCTCCTGTCAGATCCAGAATTACTGACATTCAGCTTGGGTCAGGTTTGAAAGTAATCACTACGAACAAGATTTTCCCAAAGTAGGAAAGACAGTAGGAGAGAAGAGATGCCAAGTATCAGGAAGAAAACATTAATTTTATCATTGCTCTTGTTTTTTATTTTTTATACTACACTTTTTGAAATAAACCCACGTTTCTATAAAAATTGGAGCTTTTGTTTTGCAGCTCACATAAACTTAAACCTTGTTTATTTGGCCTGTGTTAGCCTTTGAATTTGACATGCTTGCTCTAGTTAATTTGTACCAGGCAGATGATTCCTAAAGGAGGAACAAAACCATGTGACACTGTTTCTTTGTGCAATACACTTTTATTTTCCTTTTACCTTTGCAGTCATCTTTGAGTAATCTTTGTGTAAACAATAGAATGGAATGATGTTACATTAAATTGTATGCAAATGGCTCTAGAACACCTTAACAATTATGACAAGGCAATTATAAAGAACTTTTGTTTTCTTTAGTAATATATATTTGCTTTTTAAAGGACATT
>PVJC01037245.1:0-17310 GCA_004026665.1 Murina feae | reverse complement strand
TGCTGGTGGATGTGGGGAAAGGGTCATGCATCCCCGAAGCTGCATTCCTGGGGAGGCCTGGTCCTCTGGGCAGGAGATGGCTATCTGTGGGGGTCAGCAGGGCTGGCGCTGAGGTCTGTTTCTAGGAAAGTAAACAGAGAGGGAGGCTTAAGATTGCTGATCTGGAGAGGGCTCCATGGGGCAGGTCAACAGGACACAGGCACGTGAGGCAAGCCCAGGGTGGGGGCCATGCTGGGTGGGGGCAGGGAGGCAGTGGTGATAGCCGTGCATGGGCTCACGTAGCTGGCAGAACAAGGGCTGCATTTGGCTTACTAAGCAGAGCAGGCTGGGACTGATTCTCTTGGATTAATAATGTGTCTTCTCCCTGGGATTAGCTCACTCAGTTCTGGCTGGGAAAGCAGGGGTGAGGGGAGTGAGAAAGGTTGGAGGGGGAGGGGACGAAGGGAGCTCGCCCAGCTCCCCAGGCTTAGGGGCCTTGGAGGAGGCTGTGGGCAATCCATGGGAGTGACTCATTCTGTGCATCCTTGATCTCATTCCCAATGGGCTCCCATTTGGCTAACAGAAAGCCAGGCTCCCCAGGTGTCAAGAAATCTTAGCTGCCCTACCCCCTACCCCTCCTAGCCCCTCTGCACACTCTGCAGAAGGCAGCACAGCCTGGGAGTGAGTGAGGAGAGGAAGCTCTGAAGCCAGAGTAGCTCACCTCACTGTCCCAGTCTCCCAAGGTGAACTGTGTGACTCGAGCAGTCACTTTGCCTCTGCGCCTGGCTCTGTGTTCGTGACGCGACAAGGGTTCTGCAGCTCACAGGCTTCCCAATACCAGAGGGGTTAAGGCGTGCAAAGTGCACGACATGCTGGTATGGAAGGGCGTTCAAAAAGCATTTGCTGTTACTAGTACAGCTGAACATTGTAACTAAGAGACTCAGTTCTCTGGGCCTCAGTTTTCTCACCCGTTTAAGGGAATAATCCTCAGCACGCACGCTTGTTATGGAGAGAGGGGATTAAGGAGGGAAATGAACCTGTACTATTGTGATCCTCTTTAGTGATGTTAGTGCAGGTCCCAGTGTCCCTCCTGGAGTAGGGGCTTGTGTCATGCGAGATCAGGAATCCCTGGAGCACTGTCTCCTGTGGCCTCAGGCCTGCTTCCTCCTGACACGGAAGCAAATCCTTCCTATGTCAGGGTTCCTGAGATTAGCAGTCCAGTTCCAAGCCCTTCCCCTCTTTTCCTAGTCCATGCCTCAAGCCCAGAGATAGGGGTGGAGAAAGGAAGAGAGTGTTCTGGGAGAGCCCTCTTCACCCCTTCCTCCCTCTCTTGCTTTCTTCTTTTCTTTCACTCACGCATTCATTCACTCACTCATCGCTTATTCATGGACAGGACACAGAAGTCCTGGTGTCTGCCCTTGTCTCAGAAGAAGCTAGTTCAGACTCTAATCAGGGCCGGGAGCTAGAGCAAGTGTTGGGATGGGGGTGGGGGCAGAAGGGGAGGAGAAGTTGAAGAGGGAGGGAGAAAGCATCAAATAAAAATGAAACTTTTCTTTGCAGTAAAGAAAACGACCAACAGCAACGATGTTTAGATACCATAAAACCAACATCTAAATAACAGAATGACTGCATACTGAGTTTATTCTCTCAGCTGTAAAAGAGACAAACATGATAGATGGATTTGCTGTTGTTTTGCTGTTCGGTTGGACTTCAGGTGCATAGAGTTGAATTAGTCATACTCCCCTCTACTGATTTACTACCCCTTTCCTCCCACATTCCTATCCCCATTCCTTACTCTCCTCCTCAATCCAGGAATACAGTCCAATATATATTTTAATGTCCTTAAACTGTGTTTGTCTTTATAAAACATGTATTTGGGGAGGTTAATTTACAAGAATGGTGTGATGCTGTGAATCTTACTAGTTCATACTTTCCTTACTCAACACCATGACTTTGAGATCTATGTATGTTACTGTATGTAGAGTGACCTGTTCCTTCTTGCTCCTGCACACTCTTGCGTTGTAAGCATCCTACTCATTCATTTCCCCAAGGATAGACACATCATCACCACAGCAACAGAGCCTTGCTGAAAACATGAAAGAAAAAGCCCTAATGCTGAGCCTGCCTGCAAGTTCCACTCAGTGAGGTCAGCCACCCTCACTGGTATGTTATCATTGTTGATATCAAGACTTCAGGCTACACAGTTTCCATAACATTTAATAGTCGGTTGCACAATGTTTCTTGTTTATACCCCATCGTGACAGAGCACTACTTACTCCCTCACGTAACACCCATGCTCATTAGGGTCCATGTCCAGTGCTGGGTACAGCATTGAAGAGGTGAATCTCACAAGACCCCATGTTCTCAAGGAGCACACGGTCCAGGGAAAAGGACAATTCAGGTCAGGGGTGCGACACAAAGCAGTCAGTGATCAATTCCATTGGGGAGGGCGAAGAAGCCTCCCTGTGGGCAGAGCCCGCTAAGTAGGATTTTAAAGGACGAGTAAGAGCTCACCAGGCAGATGGAGGAGGCGGTGAGAGGTGGGGAAGAGATGTCCCAAATGGAGGAACACCATATGTGAACCGTCAGAGCCTGTAGTTGGTTGGCATGTTTAGGAAACTTAATGATTTTGTTATGGCTGAGACGCAGGGTATGAAAGGGAGGGTAAAAGATAGCAGCCAATGTTGGCTGAGTTCTTATGCATCAGGCACTCTTCTAAGTGGGTAAGTACAGAACCTTTATTCGTTTTTTGTTTTGTTAATCCTCACCTGAAGATATTTTTCCCATTGATTTTCAGAGAGAGTGGAAGGGAGAGGGAGAGACACACAGAGAGAAAAACATTGATGTGAGGAAGACACATTGATTGGTTACCTCCTGTACACACCCCAACCAGGGCCGGGGATCAAGCCTGCAACCAAGGTACATGCCCTTGACCAGAATCGAACCTGGGACCCTTCAGTCTGAGGTTGACACTCTATTCACTGAGCCAGACCAGCTGGATCGAATCTTTCTTTTCTTTAAGTTCAATGGTGTTTCATATAGTGAGCATCCCGTGATCCTGATCTAAGAAGAAATAGGACCTGCCGGGACAGAACCTTTCTGAGGCCACACCACAGCCCCAGGAAGATACTGTCATCATTCCCTTTAGGCAGAGGCCCAGGGGGGTTAGGAACTGGCCTAGTCACACAGCTTATAAACGGGGCACCCAAGAGCTGAAGTCAGGCTGCCTGGCTGCATAATCACAATGCTATGACCTCTGAAAAATGAGGACAGGAGGTCGGGCGAGCTTGCAGAGGACCTCATGTGCCAGCTGAGGGGCAAGAAGAAAGTAGAAGAGGCCCCATGGGAGAGCCCAGGTGCCCTGATGTGAGTGTGTGAGACCATAAAAGTGTGTAAAGGTGTGTGTGCTGCAAGTGTTGTATATGAGTGTGTGTGAATGTGTGTGTACATGAATGTATGTGCACGGGTGTGCTTGAGTGCAAGTGTGTGTGTCAGGGTGCATGTGTCTGGGAGACGGTGCAGATCCCACTAGGACTAGGTGTGTGTGTGTGTGTGTGTGTGTGTGTGTGTGTGTGTGTGTGTGTGTTTGTGTGTGTGTATGATAGTATTGTATGTAAGTGTGGGAATCTCTGGGTGTTCATGGGCCTGAGCATATGTCCTGTTGGTGTGAGTGTGGGCATTGGTGTCCCTACCACCATGGGACCCCAGGGAAGCTATCAGAGCCCATTAGCCCTGCCTGGTGTGAGGAGCCTGGGTCTTGGCCACAGAAGTTGGATGGGCACACATCAAAGGGAGCCTGAGCCTGGGGCAGTGGGCAGAATAATTTAATGAGGGTCTAAGAGAGAGGGCTGTGGGGGGTGGGAAGAATGCCAGTTTGTGCCCAAGGCAGCTCCCAGGCTCCACAGCCAAGCATCTGGGGCCTGCTATGTGGTGGGGAGTGGGGAGGCTGTGCTGGGTGCCTGGCCATGCTTCCCTCCTCCCCATGCAAGGGGAAAGTGCTCTGGACCCAGGGGATTTCCACTCCTGCCTAGACACCAGTCTATCCGCCACGTACCTCCAGGAACTTAAGAGGAACCAGGACCCCAACTCAGCTCTAAGACTATTCTGACATCACCATGAGATGGAACATAAAGAGTCATTCCTAGATCAATTAGTCTAAGCCCCTCACCTTACAGAGAAGTGTGTGTGTGTGTGTGTGTGTGTGTGTGTGTTGGGTGTGTCTTTTGTGGGGGCCTTGGGTCAAAGAGAGAAATATGAGGGACCCCAATCTAGTCAGTTTTTCTATACAAGTTGTGGCTAGAAAAAGGAGGGTTTGAAGTTGGGGTAGGAGAAGGAGGTGAGGAGGAAGATTCACGTGAGGACAGAGTGACCCTTGCCAGGAAGCAGTTATGAGGGGACAAAGCAGAATGCTGTCCTTGTCTTTAGGGCCTTGGACAGCACACACACAGCCCTGTTATGTCCAACGGTCACAGCGAGAGAGCTTTCTCCCGGAGGCTCCTGTGGTAAGTCCAGCTCTAGGGTCAGGCATAAACTCCTTAGCTCCATTTCTAGGGCTTAGGTTCTGGAGACTTGAACCAAGGTTTGCAGCTTCAGGGTCTGTCCTCTGAACCCAGCCACAAATCAGTTTTGGGCTGCCAGAGGACTGACAAATATCCTTGGACCTAAATGATTTAGAAAGGGCATGAATTCACTTGTTAGACACAAGCCTCATCATTCCCTATTGCTTATACCCTCCTGTTTCACTCATCTATATCACCTGAATTTGGGACCCTTGAGCCTGAGCTCTTGAGAGACAGGTTTGTATATTTTGTGTGTCATAATCTAGCACACAATGGATACCTGATAAAAATTGTTTGAATAGCTGACTCCAATTGGCCTCATTTCCTATACCTTCAGCCCCTGCCTCCCTTCCACTCCTCCACTTCAGCCCACACTGAGGCTGGTCTCTGTTCCCTGAAACACAGATACACAGACTTCCCTCTGGTCCAACTTGGCTGCTCCCCGCCCCGTGCTCCCGCCATGCTCCATCTATCTTTGCTTTATAGCCCCCAAACCCTTCATTATAATTATTTGTTCATGTGTCTGGTCTGTCCAGCTCAGAGCATCTGTTAGAGAACTTGGACCGCTGTCACTGTTCACAAGCTAGGTTTTGGGATTAGTTTGCATTTGGTGCATACATAACATTTCAGGCACAGAGGAAGACTTGAGTGGCTTTGTTGGCCCATCTCAAAGTGTCCTTAGGAAGCCTGAGATAGCTGGCTCACCAACTCTGGTAAATCTCATCGGCAACTCTGGTAGCTTTGCTCCCAGAGCCTGGCACCTTGATTCTCACCCTCAGTGGCCATAGGAAGAGGCCGCATGACTCAGGGCCTGGCCCTTTGGGGGAGGAGAGTCCACGATACAATCCAGGCAGAAGACAAATAGCTCACAAGCCAGGACCAGCCCTGCCACCAGCCTGGCCTGGCCACTCCTGGCTTTTGAGTCAGCACTTTCTTGAGACCTGCTAGGTCTGGCCAAGGGGAGCTGCCTAAGCCTGTGGGGAACTGTGGGCAGAGTGACTTCCCAGGGCTGCCCATGGCAGTGCCAGGGCACACCCAATAATATCAGGCTCAGCGTCCAGCCTGAACGGTATCCATCCAGGTTCAACTTCTCTCTCCTGCATCAGGAGGGTGGGCACAGCGAGTGTGGGAGTGAGGGAACATGGTTGAGTGTGTATGCATGGGTAGGTACGTGAGTGTAAAGATTGTCTGTGAGGACTAAGAAATGTTTATAAAGTGCCCAGCCTAGAATCTGGCTCCATTTCCTCTCCATGTATGTGTCCGTGTGTGTATGCACACATATGCTCACATGCCTGACTGTAGGACAGGTAGTTGCTCTGAATCACTCCTCCCTCGGAGTTCACTAATTTCTATCTGCTGGGCACACAGCCGCCCAGGAGAGGTAGAATTGGGCAGTCAGTGTGCAGCTACTCGCCTGGAACCATGTGGTCCTGAGGGCTCCCTGGTGTCCCAGACTGGCTGTCACATGAGTGCAGTGGCCTGGAAAGGAGGATTGGTGCCAGCAGGAGAGGGCTCCCAAATCCACTTAGAGCCCACCCCGCCACCCGGTGTATTAGAGACTAAAGAGATTCTTCTCCTTCTTAAAGGGTCAACTGCCAGCCTAGGGTGGTGGCTGAGCTCAGAATGAGACCCTGCACCCCTTGCCCAACTGGAAAGAGGCTTCAGAGTGGGGCCCGGAGGAGGCAGGCCCTGCCCTCAGCGTGCTGCCAACAGGATGGAGAGAACCAGAAGAGGAACTATGGCTGCCTGTGGTCTGTTTCAGAGCAAGAACAGCTCACACCCTGGGCCTGGAAAAGGGGAGAGGGATGGAAGAAATTTTCTAGAAGAAAGAGGTTGAGGCTGGAGAGGGGAAGGGAAGATGAAGGCATTCTAGGCAGGAAGATCAGAGTGGGCAAAAGTCAAGAGGTGAGAATGAGTACACTGCATGCGTGTATGTAGGTGAGGACCGGGGAGAAGGGGGTATAGGGGGCCTTGGAGAATATCAAATCCACTTCTTTCATTTTCGTGGGGAGGGAATTGAAGCTGGAGAAGGGAAGGGACATGCCTCTGGGCAGGGTGAAGTCATGACTGATTCCCAGCTTGGTCTGGGTCTGTCTCCACTTCCTGGGCTCTGAGAAGGGATGACAAGCTGAGCTGCTGTGCGCTCTCCTTTAGCTGGTCCCACGAGGGTCTTGGTTAACTGGGGACTTAGCCATGATGTCTGCCTTCAGGACAGTGAGAGGGTCTGGGACCCAAACAAAACCCAAGCAGCCACTAGGGCAGGCTCCAAGCCCAGACCCTGGACTCCCAGGTGAGGTCCAATGCACTGGGCCGCATACACTGGATGGGTTTCCAACCTCCAGGCCAGAGAAAACCCCAGCAGTCTGGCCTAGAGAAGACTACACGGGGACTCGGAGAGCTCAGGAAGATGCCAACACCTGGGCCAGGCTCACCTGGATCAGCTTCCAGTGCAACCCAGAGCCAGCTGAGAGGACCCCCACGACTCCACCCAGGAACGCAGTGAAGATGCCAACTTTCAGGCGAGAACACCCAGAGAGGATCCCAACACCCCAACTCTGAACACAGAGAAGATTCCAATCCCTGGACCAGATAACACCTGGACTGATCTCCAGCTCAGACTGGGTGCACTCTGACTGGATTCGCACAACCTGACCAGGATCCCCCAGAGCCTGTCCCAATGGGAAACACACTCACCCAGGCCTTCTCTTCCTCCTCCTCCAGCCCCCACTCCCATCCTCAGTTGAACTCATCCTGAGAGGTTCTCCCAAATTCCAAAGCTTTTTCCAGGGAAACCTGAGGTCATCTGGCAGGATGTCCAGGATGGGGGTAGGTGCAAGAGGCCAGGCCTTCTCTTGGGGAGGGAGAGGGGCCCAGCTTCAGGAGCAGCCTCCTTCTGACAGAGGGTGGGTGCAGTGTGAGCGGGCTGGTGGGGAGATGGGACAGGAACTGTGCTTCCTGGGAGGCTGGGGAGCGAGCAGTGTGGGCGGGGGACCTGGGCGCAACGCCAGGCCTTGAAGCGGGTGTGGGTCAGGCTGAAGGGGGGTGGCCACTGGCACCATGATCTCGGGTCCCCAGTGGGACAAGGCAGCCACTGTGCAGACACAGGCAGCCGATCAGGCTCTTGGGCAGTAAATTCCTTCTGACTGACAGCCTGCGCCTGCCGGAGGTAGGGGTGAAGGAGGGGAGCCCATGGGTGGGACTCCCGCCTCAGGACCTCTGCTGTAGACAGGATATTTCACCACCCCGGCTTGGCCAGGGTTATCACATTATCCAGACAGGGACACTGAGGCTGAGAGAGGTTGAATCATTAAACCAAAGTCGTGCAGCCCATTTCTTGGTGAAAACCCGGTTCTAAGTTAGGCCCTTTGATAAACCGTAGAATTATTGAAAGCTGGGTCGCATCATTATTTCCATTTAATAAAAGCAGGAGCTGAAGTGCCAAGAGTTGAAGCCACCAGCCAAAAATTCCAAGACACATCGTGGGTGAGGCTGGAACTGAAGCCCTTGTCTGCCCAAGTAGGGATGTGCATGTGGTCGCCTGCAGGTGGCCACGGAGCATCCAGGGGAGGAGACTCTGGTGCAGGTGTAAGTCCCAGGGTCCATCGAGGCAAGGAGTCGTGTTTCTTTCTTGAGCGTGGTGGACCCGGTGAAGGTGTAGAGTTAATCATGAGGCAGCAGCACGGTCTTCCCTTCCACCACTCCCCAGATGGCTAATCAATGGGTTGAAGTTGGGAGATGGAGTGAGGGAGCCAGGTGTGTGGGTGGAGGAATCAGGTAGGGTGGAGGGCACAGGTGGGGGTGGAGAGGGCATTAGAGGGAAAATGAACCAAGGGAAGGGCTGCTAGATGCCTCTCTAATCTGCCTGCAACAGCTGGGGATCCCAGGAGCTGGAGAAAAGGTCATGGAGGGGGTGGTACTCCAGGACTGGCCTTCCCCTGGCCTCTGGGAACAGGGTGGGGATGGTCCAGTGAATTCTTTGGAATCAAGCGTGGTGCCTTCTCAGTGCAGAGGGAGCCTGGCTGGCGCCTGGGTTTTGTCTAGCTCCTGTCCTGCCTCCCCAGCCTGGGGCAGCTCAGGAATTTTCTCCCGTTCCTAGACCAATGTTTGACCTACACAGGCAGTGTGGGAGCTCAGGGGCAGGAGGGAGGATGGCAGGGGTTGATGGTGAGGTGTCTGCTGAGTGTGCACGTGAGCCTCAGGTATGAATGTGCCTGTGATGAATGTGTCTGTGCGTGAGATAAATAGCTCTGTGTGGCAGTCTTACTTGCACGTGACTGTGAGCATGGGCCTCCGTGTCTGGCAGGTGAGTGTATACATCTGTGTGTGTTGTTTGTGTCTGGGCTTCTGCCTCATCAGGACCTGTGTTATCTCTCTGGGTCTCTATGATTGTGGCTGTACCAGTACCTGTGAGTCTTTATGTGTGTCTGTGTCTCTGGCTTCCTGCTGCCTTGCTCCAACTGGGCCCTGAATGCCACTTTGCTGCCTGAGTGTGCAGCGGAAGGTGAGGGCGAAAGGAGGGGGAGCACATGTCCTGGGCTGTAACTGCTGGTTACGGAAAACTACCGAGGCCTCCTGGAGCTGGCAGGCCAAGCCTGCTGGGAGCCAGGCTCTGCAGCCTCTGCCCTTCAGGGGCCTCCCACCTCCTTTCCCTGGAGGCTGGGGACCTGCTGAGATGGGTCCTCCATTGAGCAGCACAGCCTTCCCTCCCACCACTCCCCAGACGGTTAGCCAGGCCTCTGTCCCTCCTTGGGCCTCAGAATCTCTGGGGGGAAAAGTGAGGGGGTGGGATTGTATTTTCTCTGAAGTCCTCCCCACTCCTAACATTCTCTCCATTCTGTAAATGTTAAAGGGATTCAAGAGGGCGCATTCACTTCCATTTCAGGGATCATGAAAGCATAGGGTCCTAGATTGTTAGAGCAAAAGGGGTTCCCAAAGTCACTCTGCTCCCACCCCCTCCCTCTATGGATGGGAACACAGAGGCCTGCATGAGGGCTCCAGATCCTTCACTTACCTTCTGGAAGGTCAAGGGACACATGCTCAGGTTTCCTGTCTCCCATCGTGGTGGCTTTCAGCACAGCTGCTCCTCATGGAAGAAGAGGCACTTGAGATGTCGTGGAGGATGGGAGGGTTGAGTATATGGAGGTGGGGTTGAGCCTGACAGGCACTGGGTAGCCAGAGGACAAGTTAACTATGAAAGTGGTAGGTGAGGGATAAGAGCTGGGAGGACACCAGTTGGGCACAGTGGGCAATAGGACTGAAAAAGTGTATCTGAGCTACACAGGCGGGTTCTCAGAGGCCAGGTGCATAAAGGTGAACTTTATCCTATAGATGTTTTTGACAAAAGATGCAAATCATCAGGGTAGTAGAATGGTTAGGGCAGATCAGACCATCCATGTTCAAGTCTGAGTTCCAAGACTTTAATAACTATAGTTACCCATATACCAGGAGGGGGTCACAGACTTACCTCACTTTCCTCATCTTTGAAATGGAGGTATGAATAGTATTCCCCTTATATGGTGGTTTTGAGGAATAAATGAATACACGAGGACACCGAAGAAGCTCTCAGTGCCTGACACACAGCAACAATTCAGTAACAGGATGATGCTGGCGATGTAAGCTGCATTCTCGGCTAGGTGGAAGGGAAAGACAGTTAAAGCAGGGAGACCATGGGGAGTCCATGTGAATGAGAGGTCTGGTGGTCCAGGGTGACACCCTCTGAATAAAGAAGGAAACCAGGCAGAGTGCTCAGAAGGCCTGGTGTGTTGCAGGAAGGTGGGCAGAACCCTCCCACCAAGTGGCTGTGGAGTGTGAGTGAGCCATTGAGAAAGACTCCCCCAGTCACAGTGAGCCTTCACTAGAGTTTGCAGAGAAGTACTTGAGAGATGAGTTAACCACCTGGGACAACTCCATGTGGCAAGGGAAGGCTGCAGAAACTGAGGAGAGCCATGGTCAGAGAAGGCAAAGGAAGATGGGCTTCAAGGAGGAGGGTGCAGCCAAGAGAGCCCACGCTAGGGAACCAGAGAGGGCTTTGAAGAGAGAACTGGAGAGAAAGACATTTTGGGGGCCATTGGTTTTTGCAACGATGGGGCTGCCAGTGACCCCGGTAGATTCCAGTCTGGAAAGAGGGGCAAAACCAAAGCTGCAGCAGGTAAGGGGTTAATGAATGGAATGAGGAGAATAGAGACAGAGGTGAGGGCCGCAACTGCCTGGGGAGAAGAGGGAGCTGCTCAAGGCAGCCAAACCGCCAAACAGGGGAAGGTTCTGAGCCTCTGGGCGAGGGTTATCCTCCCTGTATTTTAGGTGGAGAAACTGAAGCTTCCGGAGGTTAAGAGGCTTTTCCAAAGCCACAACAGATAACGTGGAAGACAGCTCAAGAGCCCTGACTCTTAATGTAATTTTAATTTTTTAAGTGAACAGTTGAAATAGTATAACACATATGTACACAGACACTGGTTATGGTCATAGAAGTAAGACATTTATTGGGTAAATCTAGAAGCACACAAAAGTGCAAGGGAAAATACACAAAGCATGTGCAACTCCACTACCCAGAGACAAGCATTTTTTCCTTTGTGTTTTAAGACCATCCACCTTTTCCTCAGCCCGTGGACATAGATGCACACTAGAAGGACATACCCATTGTTTTGTGGAACTCTTGTCTCACCTAGCAGCATGTCATGGATGCTTTCCCACAGAAACATGTGTTCCTTGAGAATCCCCCTCCCCCTTTTTAGCTCACAGTCTAGTTAGGGAGACAAGACTCACAGCTGGGTCCCCACAGCAAGCAGTCAGGAGCAGAACAACTAAGTGGTGTCTTACAGGGTGTCGCAGGGCAGATGCCAGAGCACCCAACTGGGAGCCCACTAGTCTGGCTCATTTGGTCCTGGACTGGCCACTGGCACTATATAACCTCCAGTCAAGTATTTGCCCTCTCTGGACCTCAGAATCCCAGAATCTCAAAAGGGTTAAAAGCAAGTCTCTTAAGAGAGGTCATCACTGTAAAATGGTTGAGGGAGAAGCGTGGAGAATGAAACTACTATTATCATCAAGATTCTGCAGGTCATTAAACTCCTTTGAGCCTCCATTTCTTTATCTGAAAAAAGAGAATCATGTTTACCTGCTCTGCCTCCCAGCACTCAGGAGAGAATCAAATCAGATGAACTATTATGCCTAAGGATAACTAACATTTGGACAATGGCAATTTGCCCACATCAGCTCACTTATTCCAGAAATCCAATGAAGTAGGTGCTAATTTTGTACCCTATTTTTCCAGATGAGCAAACTGTGGCGTGGAGAGGTGAGGTCACTTATCCACAGACATAGGAAGTAAATGGTCAAATTCGGTGTCAGGCACAGTCTCTCTGTCCCTAAAACCATTGACCTTTGCGCTGTGCCATTCTGATGGGTGGTGCAAGCTGAGGAGGAGAAGGGAGAAGAGGAAGCCTGGGACGCTGAGCCCATTTCACCTTAGGTCTAGCTGGTGTGTTCCCAAGCACCGCGATTTATGGGGAGTCGCCGCCCTCTGGTGTTCTAAACGTGACATGTCCCGACAGGGAAGAGAGTTAGCGTCCGCCTCTCAGAAGTGGAGTGGGGTGAGCTCAGAATAACCCTCACTCATCCTTTCAGAGTTTGGGAGCTCAGGGGAAGTTAGTGCACATCTCTCCCAGTGGTTTACTGGATGCAAAGCTGAGCCACAGACAGCACCAGGTAGAAGCTTTGCATATCTCAGGCTCCACTGGGTGTCAGTTTGCAGGGGAAGTGGCCCCTTTGCCAGTATTAGATTTCTGACTCAAGTTCTAGGAAAGGATGTTGCATTCTTATTATTATTTAAACTCTGCACTGATGTTTTATAGGCACTTCTGTCTCTATGCTACAACTCAGTAGAAAACAAATTGTTGCCAGTCCTAATGAGGTAAGTTGTACTCTCTGGGCTGATGAAATTATTGTCATTGGACTGCCATCAAATTGCAAAGTGATGCAGACAGCATTTGAGGATGTGTGCTTTAAAGAGCCAGGTCACATGCTAGCTCACTTTATAATCAGCATAATATTTTTAATAAATATGTTTTTATTGATTTGGGAGAGAGAGAAGGGGAGAAGGAGAGAGACAGAAATATTGATGTGAAAGAGAAACATCGGTCCATGGCCTCCCGCATGTTTCCTGACCAGGAATCAAACAACTGGACATCGCTGGTATGTGCCCTTACTGGGAATTGACCCGGAGACCTTTCTGTGCACAGAACCACACTCAACCACCTACCCACACCAGCCAGGGCTAGTTAACATAATCTTATGAAGAAGTTTTTTGATTATATTTTTATGTCTA
Organism: Murina feae; assembly: GCA_004026665.1. Lineage (NCBI taxonomy): Eukaryota > Metazoa > Chordata > Mammalia > Chiroptera > Vespertilionidae > Murina > Murina feae. The sequence continues at coordinate 4,449 of PVJC01037245.1, read as the reverse complement.
TGAGAAAATTGACTCAAGGTCATCCATATCAGTTTGAAGCCAAGGAAGTTTCCAAGACCCCACATTGACCCCCCTGTGACAACCTTATGCCTCACTCAGTGAATAGCAGCTTTCCGAGAAATACATTGCCTCCAATGTATTTTGCCTCCAAAATCCAAATATGTGCTTCTTTCACTGTGACTAGAGATGCCAGATGCAACAACTATCTTTTACTTGGAGGGGATGTGCCAATGTGCACCTTAGAAGAGCTATTTCAATGTGTTAGAGACTAATGGAAGCAAGAAATTTTACTAAGGTGGTAGATACCTTAATTTTTGAGGGGTTTATTTTATACCCTCTTGTACATGTTTACAATTCTCAAATTTCTATTACAATTCTCACATTCCAAGTCTTTCTCTATCAACTCCATGAATTTAATTATATGTTAAGCCAGATTATGAATTCAATTTGTATGAAATTTGGTCAACCACAGGAACAGGCTCCGAGTTTGGTTTTCAGAAATCCAGACCTTGTGCTACACAAAATAAGGGATTTCCTCTGGTCAGTAGTGTTTTCTAACTTCCTACCTATTTGTTCAGCTGAGAATTTAGAGTTCTAAGCTTGTCATACTTTTTTAAAAAATAAATCTTTATTGTTCAGATTATTACAGCTGTTCCTCTTTTTTTTTTTTTTACCCCCACAGCTCCCCTCTACCTGGTTCCCACCCCACCCCATGCCTTTATCCCAGCCACTGTCCTCATCCATAGGTGTAAGATTTTTGTCCAGTCTCTTCCCGAACCCCTCACACCCTTTCGCCCCGGAGAATTGTCAGTCCATTCACTTTCTATGCCCCTGCTTCTACTATATTCACCAGTTTATTCTGTTCATCAGATTTTTTATGACTTAATTTTTAGATTCACTTGTCAATAGATATGTATTTGTTGTCACTTTGTTGTTCATGATTTTTATCTTTATCTTTTTCTTCTTCCTCTTAAAGAATACCCTTCAGCATTTCATATAATACTGGTTTGGTGGTGATGAACTCCTTTAGCTTCTTCTTGTCTGTGAAGCTCTTTATCTGACTATCAATTCTACATGATAGCTTTGCTGGGTAAAGTAATCTTGACTGTAGGTTCTTGCTATTCATCACTTTGAATATTTCTTGCCACTCCCTTCTGGCCTGCATGGTTTCTGTTGAGAAATCACCTGACAGTTGTTTGAGTAGTCCCTTGTAGGTAACTGTTTTTCTCTTGCTGCTTTTAAGATTCTCTCTTTGTCTTTTGCCCTTGGCATTTTAATTATAATGTGTCTTGGTGTGGTCCTTTTTAGATTCCTCTTATTTGGGGTTCTCTTCACATCCTGGACTTGTAAGTTTATTTCTTTCACCAGGTAGGGGAAGTTTTCTGTCATTATTTCTTCTAATAGGCTTTCAATATCTTGCTCTCTCTCTTCTTCTGGCACCCCTATAATTTGGATGTTGGTACATTTGCAGTTGTCCCAGAAGCTCCTTACACTATCTTCATATTTTTGGATTCTTTTTTCTTTTTGCTTTTCAGGATGGGTGATTTTTGCTTCCTCGTATTTCAAATCTTTGACTTGATTCTTGGGATCCTCTAGTCTGCTGTTGTATCTCTGTATATTATTCTTTATTTCAGTCAGTGTATGCTTAATTTCTGACTGGTCCTTTTCCTTTTTTTTTAATATTCTCATTAAGATCCTTGAAAGTCTCACTAGAGGTTTGTAGAAGATTCTTGAGTAGCCTTATAACTGTGGTTTTGAACTCTGTATCCAGTAGTTTGCTTCCTCCTTTTTTTCCATTTGTGATCTGTTTCTTTGCGTCTGCATTTTTGGCTGCTTCCCTGTGTTGATAGAGTGGCTTTGTGTGGTAGATGACCTCTTGGGCCCAGTGGCTCAGCCTCCCCAATCACCTGGAGTGGACACTCTTGGTGTATCCCTTTGTGAGCTGGGTGCACAGTCTTGTTGTAGTTAAGCCTTGATTGCTGTTGGTATCACTGGGAGGAAATGACCTCCAGGCCAATTGACTGCGAGGAACCCCTGTGTCTATAGTGGAAGAACTACTGTACAGGAGACACCCTTATGGGGCAGGACTTGCTTCAGTGGGGCTTTGGTGCTCACTGAGTCTTCCTCTTGAGTGTGTCCCTTATGGATCTGAGGAGTTGAAATTTGGTATCTGACCACTGGGTACACTGTCTCCTGGATGTCCATGGAGGTGCAAAGTCAGTTGCTGTGTGAGTCCACCAAGCAGCCATCTACAGATCTACAGATTTCTCCTCTTTGTTTGGGGTTTGAAACTTTTGGAGCTCTCTGACCCAGCTGCAGTTTGTTAGATTAGGCAGGAGGACAGGTGATTAATTTGCACTGCTGTGCACAGCTTGGGTGGGGTTGTAAATTGGGGGGATGGGGTCTCAGAGAATCACCAGGGTGGAGCAAACAGCAATGGCTGTCGTCAGTCATCTCCACATCTCAGCATCTTGGAGTCTCCGAGTCGCGAGCCCCCACAATAACAATGATGCCTGTGAGCAGCTCTGTGAGAAAGGCACCCTTGCTTTCCAACCTGATGTCAGACAGCCCAGTTTCTCCTCATAGGAGTCTGGATCCCCAGAGTCTTGCCGGAAACAAGTTCAGTGTAGTCGGGAGCTTGTATCTCCCTTCTGATTGAAAAATACCACACACTGAGGTGCCACCGTTTCACGCACCTCCATACCTCTGTTCTTGGTGCCTCCGCACTTTCTACCCAGTCTCAATGTGCTTTTTTCTTCCCTTCTAGTTGTAGAGCTTCCACTCAGTCAGCTTTCCCCTGGTTCTGGATGATGGCTGTTTTGGCTTTTAGTTGTAGTTTTAATGTGGTTGTGGGAAGCAGCACATGGAGGTATATACCTTATGCCGCCATCTTGGTTCTCCCTCTGTCATACATTTTTTTTTTTTTTAGAAAAATCAGGTTCTCCAGTGTACTCAGAAGAAGACAGCTGATCCCACAGTTTCTGTATTTTTTTATTTCCACCATAATATTTGATTATTATAGCTACTTGTTTGTTTTCTTAATGTTGAATTTTAACAGTTCTTTGTATATTTTGGATAATAGTCTTTTATCAGATGTATCTTTTGCAAATGTTTTCTCCCAGTGTGTGGCTTATCTTTCCATTCTTGACATTGTTTTTTGCAGGACAAAAGTTTTTAATTTTTATGTAGTTCAGCTTATCTCTGTGTGTTTGGTGTTGGATCTGAAAAGTTGAATACATACCCAAGACCATCTAAAATTTCTCATATGTTATTATCTAGAAGTTTTATAGTTCTCTGATCAATTTTTAGTTAATTTTTGTGAAAGGAGTAAGGTCTGTGTCTAATTTTTTTTTTAATGTGGGCATGTCCAGTTGTTCCAGCACCATTTGTTGCAAAGACTATCTTTGCAGTACAATGGTATTGCCTTTGTTCCTTTGTCAAAGATCAGTTGACTATATTTATGTGGGACTATTTTGGAGTTCTCTACTATGTTCTATTGATCTATTTGTCTATTCTTTCACCAATACTACACTATTTTGATTGCTGTGTTTTATAGCAAGTCTTAAAGTTGGATAGTGTCAGTCTTCAAACTTTGTGGGGTTTTTCAATATTGTGGTGACTATTCTGGGTCTTTTGCTGCTCCATATACACTTTAGTATCAGTTTGTTGATATCCACAAAATAACTTGCTGGGATTTTTATTGGGATTGCCTTGAATAGATAGGTCAAGTTTAGAAGAATTGACATGTTGACAATATTGAGTCTTCCTATGAATGAATACAGAATATTGCTCCATTTAGTTTGTTCTAATTATATTTTAAAACATTGATTTGTGGATTAAAATGTATTGCGGTAAGAGAAAATACTCCATGTGTTTTAACCCTGTGAAATTTGGGACTTGCTTTATGGTTTTGTATTGGTATTGATTTGTTTTGGCAAATCCTCCTTGGATGCTCAGAAATCATGTGTATTCTGCAGTTTTGGGGAGGCAATGTCTATGTATGTCTCATTAGGCATGTTATTGTCCTTTTTAAATCTTTCATATACTTTCTGAATTTTTTGGTCTGCTTTTGAATCAGTTTCTGAGAGAGTTGTGTTGAAATCTCCCAACATCGTTTACTGAAAGACTTTTCCCACTGAATGGCCTTAGTACTCTTGTTCAAAATCATTTGACTATATATATGTAGGGGCTTATTTTTGGATTCTCTATTCTATTCTATTGGAATATATGCCTATTCTCATGCTCCTACATACTGCTTTGATTACTGCAGTTTTGTAGTAAGTTTGGAACAGGAATTATAAGAGCTTGACTTTTAAAAAAGTTATTATTGCTCTCATTATTCAGGGTCCCTTCAAATTCTATCTAAATTTGGTATGGATTTTTCTATTTTTACAAAAGAGATTATTAGAGTTTAATAGGTATTATACCAAATTTGTAGACTGCTTTAGT
>PVJC01037244.1:0-17302 GCA_004026665.1 Murina feae | reverse complement strand
CTGCTCCGAGCCTCAGATGCGGCTGGGGGCAGGTCTCCAGTGGTGACACACACACACTCATACACACACAAGGCGCCTGGCAGACTGGGGCCATCATAGGACATCCACTGAGGGGTCCCAGACTGTGAGAGGGCACAGGCCGGGCTGAGGGACTCCCTCCACCCCAAGTGCACAAATTTTTGTGCACCGGGCCCCTAGTAAAATAATAAATTCATAAATTAGACTTCAAGTAAGAAATTCTGTTCTTCAAAAGACACTTAGTAGAATAACAAACAAATCAAAGACTTGAAGAAAATAATTGCAAATAATATATTTGATAAAAGATATTTGCATCCAGAATATATAAAAAATATTCAGATCTCAATAATAAGAAAATAAACAAAATAATAATAGAGAAAAAACTGAACAATTTATCAAAGTTACATGAATGGGAAAGAAGCACATGAAAAGATACTTGACATAATTTTCCATTAGAGAAATGCTAATTAAAATCACAATTGGATTCCATTAGATAACTATTAAAATGTCTAAAATTAAAAAGACTGATTATATCACATCAAGAGTTGGCAGGGATATAGAGCAACTATGAGCCCCATATGCTGCTTTCTAAAAAGTTATCTGTTCTCCTACCATAACACCTAGCCATTCCACACCTACATATCTTATCAAATAAACGAAAGCATTTTCCATATGAAAACTTGTATATAAATGTTCATAGCATCTCTATTTAAAATAGCCCCAAACTGGAAACCTAAATGTTCATTAACAAATGAATGGACAAACTAACGATGATAGTAATACTACCCCAAATAGTAGGCTGAGTGAAAGAAATCAAATAAAAATGCATTCTGAGAAATATGCATAACCCCAAAATGCTGAGTTTTGCATATTCTGATGACTCGAGTATGGTAAAGCTTCTTCTTCCAAAAGAATTTAATGATATTTGGATGCATCAATGTTACATTTTTAAAGCATAGAAGATTCTTGGTTTTTAGTTACTTCTAATAAACACTGGGGAAGGTCTCAAGCTCAAAAAAAATAAATTAATTAAAAAATAAATAAATAAATAAATAAATGCATTCTGAATGACTCCATGCACATAAATTTTGAATATGCAAAAGGTTCTATAGTGAGAGAAAGTATATCAGTCTCGGCTGGTGATTACAAAGGGACATGAGAAATCTTCGAGTTTGCTATCCACAATCCAGTTTATTATCACTACTATGGTTATAATTTAACTGGTGTGTATATATGTCAAAAATGCTAAATTTTTCTTTAAAATGTACATTTTGTTGTATGTCAATCATATCTAAATAAAACAGTTTAAGCAAAGCAATGAAATTGTACTTGCCTAGGGTAAATCTTCTAATTTTAATGTAAAACTAAGCATATTTATGGCTTTTCTGTTCAATATCAATTAATACATAAACTTATGTTTAGCTTAAGCCACACAAAAATCTTGATTCAATAATTAGAACGGGCCTGGCCAGTGTTGCTCAGTGGTTGAACATCAACCTATGAACCATGAGGTCTTGATTCTATTGTCGACCAGGGCACTTGCTGAGGTTGTAGACTCAATCCCCAGTGTGGGGCTTGCAGGATGCAGCTGATCAATGATCCTCATTCACCATTGATGTTTCTATATCTCTCTTCATCTCCCTTCCTCTCTGAAATCAATAAAAACATTGAAAAAAATAGAAGGGGTTAAGATAAAAAAAAAAAAAGAAAAAGTTAATGGGATGTCAAAATCACTAGTTTTCCATGGATGATGTGACTCTCTCAAACTCTATGCTGATTCTCAGACCACATGCCTCTGAAAGATGGACTTGCTTTAGCACACTGGCAGATGTGCCTAAGAATAAGCATGTTATCCTATCTAATAAAAGAGTAATATGCAAATTAGGCATCACTCTGTCACAAAGATGGCCATCCTCATAGCTACAAGGTGATGAAACCCAGTCCGGCTCAGCCCCACTACTGAAGTGGTCAGGCCTGTTAACCAGGCAGGTTGCTGGCCAGGCAGGGGGCCTGGGGGGTGGAACAGGTGATCAGAAGGGGCTCAGAGGCCTCAGACATGGGCAAGGATGGAGCCAGCAATCGGAGGGGGCAAGGAGAGAGCCAGTGATTGGAGGGGTATGAGGATGCCCTACCCAGGCACAAGGCCTGGGCCAGAGGCCTCAGGCATGGGCAGGGGCAAGGCCAGAGATAACAGGGGCCTGGGGTCTGCAGAGCGAGTGATTGGAGAGACAGGGGTGGAACCTGAGATCAGAAGGGTCTGGGCACCAGTGGAGTGAGCAAAGTAGGGGCCTGAGGGTCCCCTTCCCAGGCCTGCAGCCTTGACCAGAGGTTGCCAGTGTGGCAAGGGCAGAGCTGGAGATGGCAAAGGACAGGATCAGAGCCAGTGATTGCAGAAGTCTGGGCTCTGTAAAGCCAGCAATAGGAGGGGATTGGGGGTCCCTTGCCCAGGCCTGCAGCCTCAGCCAGAGGTTTCAGGCCTGGGCAGGGGTGGAACTGGGATTGGAGCTGGTGATTGGAGTGAACTACAGAGGAAACACCTTTTCTTACCACTCATTGGCTAAGCTCCCTGCATGCCACTTATAATATTCTTAGTAACTTGATAATAAGAATCCAAAAAGAAATCTGGGACTTATCCACCACAGTCCTAGAGAAGAAAAATGAAGGTCCACTGCTGGAGGGCTAAGAAATATCATATCCTGCCCTAGCCAATTTGGCTCAGTGCATAATGCCTCAGCCTGCCGACTGCAGGGTGTGGGTTCAATTTTGACCAAGGACATATACCTAGGTTTCAGACTTCTCCCTGGCCAGGCCCCAGGTCAGGGCATATGCAGGAGGCAACCAATCAAAGTGTTCACCTCACTTTGCTGTTTCTCTCTGTTTTTCCCTTCCCTTCCACATTCTCTAAAAATCAATATAAACATATCCTCAGGTGAGGATAAAAAAAAAAAAAAAAGAAAGAAATGTCATACCCTATGAAAGACACATCTTGAAAATGCCTAAAGAAAGTTGTCGTTTTTTTCATGGTGAAGGGACAGGAGTCCGTGTTGATGAAAACACCTTGGTGGCTGCAGTGACTGGCAGTGGCTGCAGCAGTGGAGTGATGGGGCTGGTGGCTTCCCGTGATTAGCCTGGTCGCCTCCCACAAAGGGAGGCCAGACTGCTGCTTAGGCCCACTCTCCAAGGGGATCAGGGAGCAGGCATAAGCTGTCAGTAGGACACCCCCTGAGGGCTCCTAATATGTAAAAAGGGGGAAGCTGAAGTCCAGCAGAGCCAAAAAGAGGGCCAATGTCTAGAGCTAGCATGCCAGGTTGCAGCCGGGTCCAATTCAGCATTCGGGCTAATTAAAATCTCTCAGTCCATTGTTTGAGTCTCACGTGGTCATGAGCCACATGGGCAAATGCAGGGAAGTGTGCCCTGTGCAACAGGAATCTCAAAAGAGCCAAGAGCAGAGAGAACTTCCTTTGTTCAGAAGTTTAACTATTCAGGATTTGCACATTCCATTCCATGTCCATTTAGGACAATTACTTCTTCCCAGGTGTGACTGACAAACAATTAAGTACTTCCCATATCAATTTGATCTTACTAGGCCTTTGTCCATTTCCTTCTCCTATCCATTAGTGTGGAACAGACTTGGAGAATCTTAAATTAGCAAAACTGTATAAGTGGCATGCTTATATTATCTGATCTGCCCTTTACTCCTTTTCTGTTAAGTGATAACCAGGTCATTTCAATGGATTCAGCTCTAATAAAAAAATGTTAGAACTAATAAGTTTATCAAAGTAGCAAAATGCAAATCAACATACAAAAATCAGTTGCATTTCTATACAAACTGGAGTATCAGTAAAATAAATTTAAAAACCATCACATTTACAATAGCATCAGAATGAACAAGAGTTTTGGAGATGGAATGTGTAGCATAGTGACTATAGTTAATAATGTATTTTATACTTGAAATTTATTAGGAGGGTTGGTTTATTCTTACATTTTTTGCCACACACAAAAAAGATAACTATGTGAGATGATATGTTAATTATCTTGATTATGGCAATCATTTCACAATGTATACATAAGACAAAACATCACTTTGTACATCTGAATATGTATCATTTTTGTCAATCATACCTAAATACAGCTTTAAAAAGAAAGTAAAGCTACTTAATAAAAGTAAAAGAGAAAATCCTATCTAATAAAAGAGTAATATACAAATTAACCATCACTCCGAGACAAAGATGGTGGCACTCATAGTGGTGGGGCAGGATGCTGGTGGTGTCTTCCGGCAACAGCCTCCAGTGGGACCTACTTTCCCTTGCTGCTGCCACAGCACTCAGTCGGAGCAGGGGAGCTAATGCATGGGGCCTCCCCAGGCAGGCCCCAGGGGGACCTGCTTCCCCTCGTCACCACCACAGTGGTCGGAACAGGAGATAAATACGTAGGGGGCCCCAGGCAGCCCCCAGTGGGGCCTGTTCCCTGTGGCTGCCCTGGTGATTGGTGAGCAGGCAAGTGTGGCAGGCAGGCAGCACACAGCCCTGGCCACAGCTCAAGGGAGAGAACAACATGCAGATCATGCCAGTGTTACAGAAAAACCGGAGAAGAACCAAGTAACGCTTAGAGAGATGGAGTTACATTTATTACGCGCGGGCCCAGAGGAAAATGTTTCTCAAATTCTGGGTGAAATTAAACAGAAAGTTTCCAGTATTTATATGATTTTACCTTCTTTGTCTCCCAAATATGTTTTTTTCCAGTTCCTTTTGCAAGTTCTTAAAGGGCCCTATGTGCTAGGGCTTTGAGACCTCAATCAAAGGCTTGGCCTGATCCCAGCACTGATAACTTCGTCTGGAGAAGGTTTAATGGTCTCTCTGAAATGGGAGTAGTCTTATTTTCCTTATTATTTAAGCCAGTAAGAATTTACAGAAGCCAGAAATAGCAGGGTTAAAATTGCAAAGTTTTTATATAAGATGGATGCATCACCAGGAGCCTGACAGATCAACACAGTGGCATCCTGTCCCAAGCCTTCACAGTGTGGCTGGGGGCAGGCCCCCAGCAGACAGACACACAAACACACGGCGCCTGCTCTGAACCTCCAGTGAGGCTGGGGGCAAGCCCCCAACGGACTCACACACACACACACACACACACACACACACACGGTGCCTACCAAACTGTGGCCATCAGTAGGACATATACTAAGGGGGTCCCAGACTGTGAGAGGGAGCAGGCTGGGCTGAGGGACCCCCACCCTCCCCTGTGCACGAAAGTATAAGAAGGAAAAACCATGATATGATGGGTAATTAGGGACAAATCATGAAAGAGGTGATATGACATCTTTAGGAGTTTGAGCTGAATTATTCAGGTCAGAGTCACACACTGAAACGTCTTCAGAGACTAAAGTAGAGATCTTCTTTTGTGAAGCTAGCAGTAGTAATCAATACTGAGTAGCAGAAACTGTGAAGGGCTGGAGACCAAGATCATTTCTTGCCAAAAATTCTCCAAATTCAAATGAATTTAAAATATAGTATGAGGCAATAGAATGCTTCTTTGACTAGATTTACTCAAAGGCCATCAGACTGCATTCCCTGCATGGGGCTCTGAATAGCCATTGGAGAGTTCTAATGATGTCATCATGCTAGCATGAAGATTTGAAGACCTACGCATTTCCATAAACCTTGCATTGTCATTTTATTTTATTACTGGAGGCCAGGTGCATGAAATTCATGCACTCAAAGCGGGGGGGGGGAGTCCCTCAACCTGGACTGTGCCCTGTCCCAGTGCAGGAGCCTCATGATCAATCACCCCAAAGAGGTAGGCCCCAACCAGCCATCTGGGGCTCCACGATGGAGTGCCCCAAAGAGGTAGGCTGGAGCCGGGGGTCCTGCCTCCATGCCACACAGAGCCAGGACCCTCAAAACCCCCAGGCAGGCCTCGCTTTGTGGAACCGGGAGGAGGCAGGACCCCCAGGTAGGCTCCATGCAGTACACACAGTGTCAAGCCCAGCCCTGCCCACCTGCACAATCCCACTGTGTACACAGCCATATTGTGACGGTGCGAGGGCATTGCGGCATGATGACCGTTGAGACTTTTCTTAGTATTTTTAAATATTTTATTGACTAGATGCCTGGTGCATGAAATTCATGCACAGGGGATGGTGGGGATCCCTCAGCCCAGCCTGCCCCCTCTTACAGTCTGGGACCCTCTCAGTGTATGTCCTACTGATGGCCACAGTCTGGCAGGTGCTGTGTATGTGTATTTGTGAGTCTGTCTGCTGGGGGCCTGCCCCCAGCCACACCATGGAGGCTTGGAGCAGGACCCCTCTGTGTTGATCTGTCAGGCTCCTGGCATGACCTGCATGTTGTTCTCTTCCTTGAGCTGTGGCCAGGGCTGTGTGCTGCCTGCCTGCCACACTTGCCTGCTCACCAATCACCAGGGCAGCCATAGGGAGCAGGCCCCACTGGGGGCTACCCAGGGTCCCTGCGTGTTAGCTCCCCTGCTCTGACCGCTGTGGAAGCAGCAAGGGGAAGTAGTTTCTGCTGGGGGCTACCCAGAGCCCCTACACATTAGCTCCCCTGCTCTGACTGCTGTGGCAATGGTGAGGGGAAGTAGGTCTCACTGGGGGCTGTTGCCAGGGTGATGCTGCCAGCATCCTGCCCCACCACTATGGGCGCCACCATCTTTTTCTCAGAATGATGGTTAATTTGCATGTTACTCTTTTATTAGATAGGATTTCAGAAAGGAAGGAAGAGGAGATAGAGATAGAAACAACAATGATGAGAATCATTGATCCACTGCCTCCTGCACCCCCCCCACTGGGGATCGAGCGCTCAACCTGGGCATGTACCCCAACAGGGAATCCAACCATGACCCCCTGTTCATAGGCCAACACTCAACCACTGAACCACACCAACTGGGCCCTACTTTGTTATTTTAACAAGATATACCAGGGGATGAAGAAATGTAATTTGAAGGCTTTGCATTGCACCAGACACAGGATTATACCCAACTAATAATAATATCTTTCCTCTTTCTCATCCCTTCTGCCTATTTGTAAATCTATAGAAAGGAGAAATTAGCAAAAGAAGAGATTCATATTGACAATAAGAATATAGAATTCCACCATTGTTGTAACAAATTACCACGAACATTTTAGTTTAAAACCACAGAAACTTATTCTCTCACATTTCTGGAGGAGAAAAATCTGAAATGAATGTCACTGGGTAGAAATCAAGAAATCAAGTTGTGCCCCTTCTGGATGCTCTAAAGGAGAATGTGTTCCTTGCATCGTCCAGCTTCTGATGGCTGTCAGAATTCATTAGCTTATAATCACATCACTCAATATCCATCTCTGTGGTCACTTGACCTCTCCTTTTTTTCTTGTTAAATCTCTCTCTGAATCCCTCTTATTAGGATATATATGACTGCATTTAGGGCCCACTCAGATAATCCGGGTTAACCTCTCACTGCAAGAACATTTACTTAATTGTATTTTATTTTATATGTGGTATATATTTTGGGGGCAGGACACAATATCTTTTGTGTTGTTTCTGGGAGTCTGTTTCCAACTATAAAAAGAAAGTTGTTATGACTATTGGATGATGACTCTTAGACTAAAATTTAAAGGTGTTGTTTATAATAAATAATCACTATGTTGTAGTATCTTCAGCGATAAAAATGCTTTCCATCTATTGATGTGATTCTTCAACTTCCCATTTTCATAAATATCCATTGTCTTCTAATCAGAATATCATTTGAGCCCTAGCTGGTTAGGCTCAGTGGACTGAAGAATACTGGGTCTGATTCTGGACAAAGGCACATGCCCAGGTTGAGTCCCCAGTAGGGGGCCTGCAGGAGGCAGCTGATCAATGATTCTCTCTCATCATTGATGTTTCTATCTCTCTCTCCCTCTCCCTTCCTCTCTGAAATCAATAAAAAGATATTTAAAAAGAAAATATCATAGCGTCTGCCTGAATTAATGATTCCTAAATAGCTATGCTTATTGACCTCAATAAGTGCTTGTTGCCTCTCACTTTGAAAGGTCTTTGAATTTTGGGTTATCCCTATATCTATCTATATCTGCATCATCTCTATCTCTATTTCTATCTCTAACTCTATCTCTATATCATCTACATCTATATATCTATATATCTATCATCTATATATCTAATATATATAGATGGGGGCCTGGTGAACAAAATTTGTGCACTTGGTGGGGGGGTCCTTCAGCCCGGCCTTTTCCCCTTCGCAGTCTGGGACCCCTCTGGGGATGTCCACCTGCTGGTGTGCCTGGCCAGTGTGGGTGAGGGGCCGATGTCTGTTTGCAGGCTGGCCAAGCTCCCCAGTGGGAACCCTCACCCCATGGGGGTGTGGCAAGCCCGGGTGAGGGGCTGAGGGCAGTTTTCAGACTGGCCACAGCCCCTTCAGGATTCAGGTCCCTACTGGGGTTCCTGGCCAGTCTGGGAGAGGGGCTGAGGGCCATTTTCAGACCACCCACAGCTCCCATTGACCCTCAGGGCCATTTGCCTGGGAAGCCATCGGGTGGCCCTGGCACACCTGATGGCTTCCCAGGATGGAACCTCGGGGCTGGCAGGCTGGTCCCGCCCCTGGGCTTCCACCTGGGAAGTGATCGTGTGTCACGGGGAGCCTGGGAGGCCCGTGTGTGCCCCAAATGATCGATTCCAAGCCACAGCCTCTTCCCGTCCTGCTCCTCTCACCCATGGCTTCAGCCACTGGCTTGCTTGCTGTTCCCATCCTGTGCTTTGGCTGGACCCTGTGTGTGGCTTCTTGGGGCTGCGGCCTCTGCCATCTTGGCTAGGCTAATTTGCACATAGTCGCTCTGATTGGCTGGTGGGCGTGGCTTACCCATTCCGAAGAGATGGTTAATTTTAATATTATGCTTTTATTAGTATATATATATATATATATATATATATATATATATATATATATAATGTACTTTATTATAAGAAATTGGCTGATGCAGTTATGGAGGCTGAGAAGTCCCTAGATCTGCAGTCAGAAGGCTGGAGGCTCACGAGAGATGATGGTGCAGTTTCAGCCCCTGCCCAAAGCCTGAGAAGCAGAGAGCCAATGGTATAAGCTCCAATCTGAATCTGAGTCCAAACATAGGAAAAGACTAAGTCCCAACTTCAAGACAGTCATACAGAGGAACTCAGCCTTTTTGTTTAATTCTGGCCTTTAACAGATTGAATGAAGTCCATCTGCATTGGGGAGGGCAGTCTGCTTGACTCAGTTGATAATGAAGAAAAAAAATGGAATAAGCATTGTTAAAATGGGGTCATTGAGGAAATGGCCTGTGTATGTCATGCCTCAGTGATCTGTTGCTAAACTATCTCAAAACTAAACTGCAAAATCCCAGCTCAACAGCTGCTCCAGGGACAAATATAGACTTTACTCGCCCCTCATCATGGCAACCAAACCATGTGCATTCTTCGTCTTAAAGGAAACCAATCCATGAATCAGCAGGATACTTCCTTTATGTAATGGGCTTCCCCATCCCAGCTGATCTAGCCAATACCCTTCATTTATATGGAGGACATAAATAAGAACAGTTCCTGTGTCTCTTTCCTTTTATAAACCTGCTTTTCTTTGTTCCCTATAGAGCACATGTTAGGTTGTTTCCTGAATCTGTGCTTCCTGGACTACAATCCCTCCTTTGCTCAAATAAATGCTTTTTTTATTTATTACAGCCTCAACTTTTTTAGGTTAACACAGTCTTCTGACTCAAATGTTAATCTCATCCAGAAACACCCTCACAGGCACACTCAGAATAATGTTTAATCAACTGTCTGGGCACCTTGTAACCCCTTCAAGGAGACACATAATATTAACTGTCTCACGAGTCTTAATTGTTATTTTAGAGGCTCTCAATACCACTTCTAACTGCGTTATCATTAGGTGGTTATACATCACCTCAACATTTGAAGCATTGTCATCAATAACTACTTTAAATGACCATAAAGATAAAAATAGGTGAGAAGAGGCATGTGCCCTATATAATATAGCATCCTATATAATAAAAGGGTAATATGCAAATCGACCAAACAGTGAACAACCAGTCACTATGATCCACACTGACCACATGGAGCAGATGCTCAATGCAGGAGCTGCCCCCAGCCCACAGGCCCCGATAGCTGGATTGGGATCCTGCTGACCAGCCTCTCAGTTCCTCCCCCACTCCCCCGATTGCTGATGGGGAAAAGGGAACTGGGGGTGGGTGGCGGCAGATGTAGGTGGCACCAGGCCAAGGCCCCCACCCTGCATGTCACTCCCCACACAGAGGGTGACCTGTGGTGGGGGGCAGGACCATTGAGTGGGTGGGAACGACCAACCTCTTGATCCCTCCCCCCAGCTTGCAGGCTCTGATCGCACCATAGGGAACAGGGAACTGAGGTAGATGGTGGTGGGTGCAGATAGTGCCAAACCAAGGCCCTCATCCCTCACACACAGAGGGCAACCAGCGTTGGGGTATGGGGTCGGTGAGAGGATGGTTACAGCCAACCTCCCCCACACACACCACCACAAACAGCTCTGATTGCCCAATGGCAAACGGGGAACTGGGGGTTGGTGGTAGTGGGCAGCAGGGCCGGCTTCTAGCAGCTGGAGAAGATGGCCCTAATCGCAGGCCAGGTACTGTGCCCATGCATGAATTTCATGCACCCAGCCTTTAGTATTATAATAAAACATATGCCAAATATTATTTATCTCCTCTTCATCAAGACCAGGGCTCATGGTAGGAGCTAGGAAAACCAGGTTGGAAATAAAATTTAAATAGACAGAGCAGAACTCAATTCTATCCTCATTACTCTCTCATCATTATTAGTTCCCTATTTTTATCTCATTGTAGACTACCACTCTCTGTACTACTGCCTCTTACAATTCCAGAAGAAAGCAACTACTAGACTTTGAAAACAACCTTTTCTTCTACTTCTCAGATTTATTATAAATTGCAATGTCTTTGAAGATCAAAGTTTGTAGTAATCTACCAACTATGTTTTCAAGATGTCAATCTAAATATTATTTTACTGGAGGCCCGGTGCATGAGATTCATGCACTTGGGAACAGGGGCCCCTCAGCCTGGCCTGCATCCTCTCATAGTCTGGGACCTCTTGGGGGATGTCTGCCTGCACATCTGGCAGTCAGACATCCCTCTTGCAGTCCAGGCTTCTCACAGTCCAGGACCCCTCATTCCTTATCACCTGCCTGTGGTGGAGGCAGAAGAGGCTCCTGCCATCGTCAATGGCTCACCAGCTGTGAGCCCAGCTTCTGGCTGAGCAATGCTCCCTTTGTGGGAGTGCACTGACCACCAGGGGGCAGCTCCTGTGCTAAACATCTGCCCCCTGGTGGTCAGTCCACATCATAGTGACCAGTCACTCTGCTATTTGGTCAATTTGCATATTACACTCTTATTAAATAGGATGATGGAATAAATACTATAGTTGCCTATAAACATTCCCATATAGTGAAATGTTCAAGGTTATTTGCAACAATGGTAATTTACATCACGTTGGCTGGGATGTTTCTGGGGCCAGGCTGACAACTGCCACATGTAGAGCTTTAACTAAATGGACCATCTGCTTGTTTTTCCCTCACACGGGAGGAAAGGACTCCACTCTGCATGACAACTTATGAGAGATTCCTCAGATTGAACTGGTCATCCAGAGTGCTGAGAACCCAGAATGTTTTTTATTCATACCTGGAATTGTTTCCACTATTCACCACATTTTGAGAAACACTGGCAGTTTTACTAAACAATGGAGAAAAACATCAAGGGCTAAAGAATTGCAGAATCTATGTGATTTATAGAGGGACTGGTAGAAAACAGTAAGGTTAAATAATAGAAGAAATAAGAGAAGTGCTTTGAAGCAATCTTTTCACTAATGGTTTATGAAAAGTTTAGTATTGCAGCTGTCCAAAAAGCTTAATTATCCCAGTCTCTGTAGATTTACAAAACGTCCATATAATAGAGAAGAAAACTAAGTGGAAAGAGAGTAAAAGATAAGCATTCTTTTCATTTCAGATATATAATAGAAAATTTACATTGTGAAGAATCACACAAATTTAATAAAGATTAGAAAACAGATAACTCCGGTCTCAGTACCAGAAAAACCATCTTAATAAAATGGGAATGCATAAAATTAAATGCCTTACTACTATCATGATAATGAAAGAAAGATGTAGTATAAAAACACCAAGTGAGAGAAAATCAATTTTGAATATCATGAAGACTTAGAAATTAGCCACCTTAAGTATATATTAAAAATGATGATATGTATTTTATTACAACAAATGGAATATAGTACCATCCTTATAAATTAGTCTAAAATAATTTTTAGATGCACAAGTATAGTGATGTCAAAATATGAAAGTAAAGACATATATGCAATTATATGATAAATAAGTCTTTATTAAATAGGATATTTTTAAAAATATATATATTTATTGATTTCAAAGAGGAAGGGAGAAAGAGAGAGAGATAGAAACATCAATGATGAGAGAGAATCTATGATCGGCTGCCTCCTGAACGCCCAGAGCCTGAAACCCAGCATGTGCCCTGACAGGGAACTGAACCCTGACCAGGAATTGAACCTTGGCCTCCTTGTTCATAGGTCCATGCTCAACCACGGAGCCACTCCTGCTGGGCTAAGTAGGATATTTTTATTTTAAACTATTTAAATGTGTCTTGTCACTGTCTTTATGTTTAGTGATTTCACAATAAGAAAGATTTATCAACTTAACAGGTGTTCATATGCCAATAATCACTATTGCCATTTATCTTGACTATGTTTCTGTCCTGTACATGATTAAGATTTCTTTGTAGCATCTTGAAAAAAAAACAAAAAAAACTGCCATTGCTTTTAATCATCTCCTTGTACACAAAGGCCACTTTCTCTGATAAGAAATTATTTTCCCTGGGTACTTTACAGAGTAAACAGAGGCAAGGCTGAAAAGTAGAGAGAAGACTCCCATTTTTAGAGTGTCTGTGTATCTGGCAGACAGTCTGAGGCCTCGCAGACTTGAGCACTTGTAGTTTTGGCACACAGCAACCTTGAGGTAGTATTTGGTCTCAGGGCTCATCTGGAGGGAGAGAGACTTGATTTTATCTTCACAGCATCTGAAGCAAAAACTGAATTATGGAAGTGATAACCAAATCTCCAGCTAATTCAACTTCTAATAAGATCAATACCAGGCCTTTGACTGAGTGGATTTTAGGGTCTAAGCTGAAAAACAGAGATCTGAGAATTTTAGAGTGCCAAATCTTTGTTGTAGAAAGGTTGACTCTGACTGAATAGTATAAATTCCTTGAAAAAACCCCCACACAATTTATCAGTTAGAAACAATGAAAACCTGAATAGCCCTATAGCTGTTTAAATAATTTTAAAACTTCCTAAAAAGATATCTCCAGGCCCAGATGGATTCATTGATGAATTCTTTTAAACTTCTTATGTATAAATTATACCAGTCTTGTGCACACTCTTGAAAAATAGAGGAAACTTACCCCAACTCATTTTATGAGGCCAGCATAACCATGACACCAAAACTAGACAGACATTACAAAAAAGAAATTACATGTAAGTGTAATCATATGGTATCTGTTCTTCTCTGTCTGACTTTCTACTTATCACATTACCCTCTAGGCCCATCTATGTTGTTGCAAATGACAAGATTTCATGTTTTTGTATGACTGTATAATATTCCATTATGTGTTTACAGGGAGAGCAAGTTGCTCCCCCTGTAATAGTATATTTATTCAGCTATTGATGTACACTTAAGTTGCTTTAATAGTTTAACTATCTAAAATAATAAAAGCATAATGTGCTAATTAGACTGGATGTCCTTCCAGCCTATCTTCTAGATGAAGTCAGGGCTGCAAGGGCAGCCTGGGTCCCGGGTGCCAGAAGGAAGCTGGTGCTGGCAGCTGAGAGAAGGAAGGCTTACTCTTGTATGAATTTCGTGCATGGGCCTCTAGTTGTAAATAATACTGCAAAGATCACGGAGATGCATCTATCTTTTTGAATTAGTGTAGGGTTTTTTTTGTTTGTTTTCTTTAGTAAGATTCTGAGAAGTGAAATATGGTAGTTCCATTTTTAATTTTTTAAGTAACCTTCCTACTGTTTTTGATAGTGGCTGTATCATTTGTAATGCCACCAACAGTTTACATACATGTGAAGTCAAAAAAATAAACAAAACAAAACAGAAACAGACTCGTAATATAGAGAACATACTGAAAGTTGCCCGAGGGAAAGAGAATGGAGGGAAGGGTGAAAAAGGTGAAGGAAAATAAGAAGTACACATTTCCAGTTATAAAATAAAATAAATAAGTACAGAAATGTGATGTACAGCATAGGAAATGTAGTCAATAATCTAAACTAATAAAAGCGTAATATTAAAATTAACCGTTTCTTCGAGATGACCTGAGCCACGCCCACCAGCCAATCAGAGTGAATGCATGCAAATTAGCCCAGCCAAGATGGCAGAGGCCGTAGCCCTGGGCTTCGCCATCTTGGGAGCCTGGGTCCTGGGAAGGCATCTGGCGCCCTGAGCCGCCAGATGCCTTCTCGGGCGGAGAAGCCTTCTGGGGAAGTGGGGACCAGCCAGCGGGACCCGTTGCCCCCTGCTGGGAGGCCGATTGGGTGTCCAGCGCCACCTGAACGGCCTCCAGGGGCGGAAAAGCCTTCGGAGGAAGCAGGACCCCTCGGCACCCTGCGGGGAGGCCGATCGGGTGGCCAGCAACACCAGAACGGCCTTCCGGGCGGAAAAGACTTCGGGGGAAACGGGACTCCGCAGCCCCCTGCTGGGAGGCCGATCGGGTGGCCAGCGCCACTGGAATGGCCTTTCGGGGGAAGCAGGACCCCACAGCCCCCTGCTGGGGTAGCCAGCAACACCGGAACGGCCTCCCAGGCGGAGAAGCCTGGGAGGTGGGGAGACAGGACCAGCCGGGGGACCCCATGCCCCCTCCTGGGAAGCCTATGGGGTGGCCAGCGCCACTCCATTGCTTCCCAGGCAATGGCCCAGAGGATCAGTGGGAGCTGTGGCCAGCCTGAAAACTGCCCTTGGCCCCTCATCCAGGCTTGCCACACCCCCTGGGGTGAGGATCTCCACTGAGGAGCTTGACCAGCCTGCAAACAGACATTGGCCCCTCACCCAGGCTGGCCAGGCACACCAGCAGGTGGACATCCCCAGAGGGGTCCCAAGCTGTGAGAGGGCACAGGCCGGGCTGAGGGACCCCCCTCCCCCACCACCCCAATGCACAAATTTTTGTGCACCGGGCCCCTAGTATTGTAATAACTTTGTATGGTGTCAAATACTTACTAGATTTATTGTGTGATCACTTAGGTGTATACTTGTTGAATAACTATGCTGTACACCTGAAACTAATGAATATTGTACATTAACTATATTTTAATAAAAAATACTTTCAGAATTTTGTTTAATGTTATTCCTGTCTTGAAATGATCATTTTTTAACATGAAGCATATTTTTACTTTGTACTGGGCCTCACTTAATTGTAAAAGACTGAGTGATTTCTTTCTAAGATCAGGAAAACAGCCAAAATGTCTACTGTCCCCACTTTCATTTTTATAGTGTACTCGAGGCCTAACTGATATAATAATTTAAGGAAGAAATGAAATAAGTAAATCTTGGAGAGAGAAACAAAACATTAAAACTATCTCTACATGAGAGTGGAAATTATTCCAGTAGAAAAATCAAAGGAAATTATTTTTAAATTAATAGAATTATTAAGTAAATTTATGAATCTGGCAAATAGAAGGTCAATATTGAAAAATCAATTACATTTCTATATGCTAGCAATAAACAATATGAAAAGAAAAAAATTAAATTACCATTTAAATTGGTATTGAACATAAAAATACTTGGCAATTAATTTAACAAAAGATGTATAAAATCTATACACAGGAAATACAGAACATTGCAGAAGGAAAATAAGTGAAGAAATAGACTGTGTTTACGAATTGAAATGCTTAATCTTGTTACAGTAACAATAATTCTCCTTTAATATATTTATAGGTTAACTACAATTCCAATCAAAACCCCAAGAGTTTTTGTTGGTTGGTTTGCTTTTTAGAAATTGACAGCATATCAAAAATTTATGGAGGAAAAAAAACACAAAGTTTTTAAAACAACAAAATTCAGAAAATTGCACTACTTGATTTTAGGATTTACTGAAGCTGAGGACAATCTGGTTTTGAGATAAGAAGTAATAAATATATCAAGTGTATAGCATAAAAAAAACTAGAAAAAGAATCAATATTTACAGCCAATTAATTTAATGGACAAAGGATAGACTTTTCAACAGATGATAATGTAACAACTTGATATCTATTTGGGGTTTAAGGAATAATCCTTGACCTTACCTCACACTCTACAAAAATATTAATGGAGGATGGATTATAAACATAAATTCTAACACTATAAATATTTCAGAACGAAACATAGGGAAATACCTGAAACCATGATGTTGTTAAAAAATTTTAGGACACAATACTGAGCATAAGAGAAAATATGATAAATAGGACCTCATCAAAATTAAAACTTTCTTCCCAAAAGACAGTATTGCATACATTTTAAGAAATAAGCCAAAAATTAGAGGAGATAGTGACAATAAATATTTCTAACAAAAGACCTATACTCAGAATATACAAAGAATCTCTATAGCCTGATAACATAAAGAAAAAAATAGTTTTAAATTGAATAAGATACTTGAACAATTATTTCATGGAAATGTTCTACATCTATATTGATTTGCATTCTTTTTCTTTTAAGAATGGAAATATTTAAAATTGTGCATTTGCCTCGGAAAGAATAAATATTCCCACTTTCTAATAAATTAGGATATACTGCACTTTCATTATCCTTTATCTCCTTCATATTTATTGCCATTTTTTTCCTGTCTTTTTTTATATACAAACTATAGAAAACTGTCTTTAAGTTTATCAAGTTTCAAGTAGTGGTGTATTGGCTAGAATTATTAGCTCTAAACAACAGAATCTAGTTTAGCTAGTTTTAAGCGAAAGGGGCATATGAATCTAAACTAATAAAAGCGAAATATTAAAATTAACCGTTTCTCCGAGACAGGGTAAGCCACGCCCACCAGCCAATCAGAGCGGCTGTATGCAAATTAGCCAGGCCAACATGGCGGCCGCCACTCCCGGACCTGAGTAAACAGCCCTTTCCATTGCGGCAGCAGCGAAAGTGAAGCTGAGCCCTTCAGCTCAGCTCCGATTAAACTGCCTCTAGCAGTTTTGAAACATTG
>PVJC01037243.1:0-17303 GCA_004026665.1 Murina feae | reverse complement strand
GAGGAAGATGGGCAGTAGGCAAGCTTGGGAGGCAGGCCGCCCGCAGCCCTGGTCACAGCTCAAAAAAGAGAACAACATGCTGGGGAGGGCAAGAGTCTGAGAGATCAACATAGAGGGGGTGCCTGCTCCAAGCCTCCACGGTGTGCCTGGGGCAGGCCCCCGGCAGGTAGACACACACAGGAGGACTGCTCCGAGCCTCAGATGCAGCTGGGGGCAGGTCCCCAGTGATGACACACACACATACACACACACACACACAAAAGGCGCCTGGCAGACTGGGGCCATCATAGGACATCCACTGAGGGGTCCCAGACTGTGAGAGGGCACAGGTCGGGCTGAGGGACTCCCTCCACCCCAAGTGCACAAATTTTTGTGCACCGGGCCCCTAGTGTATTTATAAAATAAAAACACACTTCCCAAATTAAATTTCCTTAAAACATTAAAGTCCAAAACAAATATAACACAGTAAACAAAGATAATATTCAGCCTAACTTAAACACATCCTGTTTTTTAAAAAATTAAAGTAATTTACATTATGATCTGAACAATTGGTTTACTGCATTTTTCAATATTTGTGCTGCTTGAATGTATCTGTTGACTAAAGTTAATTCTGTTAAATGTTATTATCCAAACGTTTTCCTTCTAGTTTCTACTTTGTTTTAATTTGGAGAAAGAACACTCACTGTAGGTAGAATGAAGATAAAAGATCATATTTTAGTAAAACTTGTATACATGTCACTCTACTTTTTTTTTCAATAAGAAAAACAGAAATATGCTGCCTGAAGCTACTACTTGCATGAAAATACATTAAAAAGACCCCAGAAAAGCCTTCAATTACCAGGTAAAAGGGTATAAAAGGTGTTGTTATTGTTTTTTCTCTAAAGCATTTATATCAATCTGTTGAGATATCTAATAATATAATAAAAGAGTAACATGCAAATTGACCATAACCACCAGCCAATCAGAGCGGCTGTATGCAAATTAACCCAGCCAAGATGGAGGCCAGCAGCCATGGAACTAGAGCAAACCAGAGGCTTCCGTTGCAACTGCCTACCTAGGCTGGCTGAGCCTCTGCTCACGGCCAGGCCCACCAGCCAATTAGAGCGGCTGTATGCAAATTAACCCAGCCAAGATGGAGGCTGGCAGGGCAGCTCTGCACTGGGAGCCTCTGCGGCCGGCATAGCTGTGCCAGGTGTGTCAGCTCAGTGGGGGGGGGGGTCCAGCCTGGGGCATCCTCGGGGCATCCAGGAGCACCTGCCCCGGGTCCACTGCCTGGCTCCACCCCCCGGGGGCCTCCACAAGGTGTGTGGGAGAGTGGGCCCTCTACGGGGCTTGCAGGAGCAGCTGTCCTGGGTTCCCTGCCTGGCTCCGCCCCCCAGGAGCCTCCGCGGGGCATGTGGAAGCTCAGGGGCCTCTGCAGGGTGTGTAGGAGCAGCCGTCCCGGGTCCTCAGCCTGGCTCTGCCCTGGGGGCCTCCTCAGGGGTGTGCGGGAGCACCCGTCCAGGGTCCGCTACCTTCATCTGCCCCCCAGGGGCCTCCACAGGGCGTGCGGGAGTGTCTGCTGCACAGTGGGGAGAATCTGAAGCCATTTCGCTGCCCGGCTCCACCCCGGGTGTGTTTGGTCAGCAGCAGGGCCCCACCGAAGGATCCTGCACCAGTGTCCGCCCCTGGCTTGCCACCCAGCTCTGTGCCAGGTGTGTCCCCTAAGCGGTGGGGGCCCACCAGGCGTGTGCGATTGTGGGCCCTCTGGTGGGAAACGTCCAGGCCTGCACTCACCAGCCCTCCCACCCCCCAGTGCATGAACCCTGAAGGGGCTGTGGGCAGCCTGAAAATGGCCCTCAGCCCCTCACCCAGGCTGGCCAGGCATGCCAAGCAGGTGGACATTCCCCCTGAGGTGTCCCAGACTGCAAGAGGGCTCAGGCCAGGCTGAGGGACCCCCACCCCCCGAGTGCACAAATTTTTGTGCACCGGGCCCCTAGTTGTATTTTATAATAAATGTTTCAGCAAATTTCCAAATACTTGTAATGTTTTCAGTGTCACTTCTTAATGAGTTTATGCAAAGCAATAATACTTTGGTAAATAATTTATTATTCACTTGAAAATTTGTTGTTCCTTCTGAGTGTTTATCATAATGAATCTTTTAAATTGGTACTTTATTAAGGACAAATTCAACTTAAGAATAATTTTTCTTCTTTTGAGTTACATATTGCAATATTGCCATGATAGTGGCTTGATGAGGGTTTGTTTTTATGATTTTTTTTAATTTAGGAAAGTAATATTTGCTGATGTTTTGTAGAAGATTCAAACAGCTCCCAAATCACTCTCTTTTATTAAAGTTAAAAAAAACTTTTGAAGTATAACCCACACAGGAAAATGCATAAGTCATAAGTGTACAACTCAATGAATTTTAACAAAGTGAACACCCAAATGAACCACCATTAAGATCAAGGTGAAAGAGATTACCAGTAACCCCAAAACTCCCTTTGTGCACCCTCTCAATCAATCGTTACCCTGATTTCTAACACTATGGATTAGTGTGGGTGATTTTTTTTTCCATTTTATACTTTTTATACATAGAATTATACTGTATGGACTCTTGTGCCTTACTTCTTCACTCACTACGTTTGTGAAAAGCATTTATATCGTTGAGTATAGTTAATTACATCTATTACTATTGCTTTAACTTCACTGTGAAACTATGTCTACAAATAAGCTATCTATTCTGTTACTGGTAGATATTTTGGTTGTTTCTAGTTTGGGGTCTGGGATAATTCATTTTATATGTCAACTTGACTGGGGCACTGGCTGTCCAGATATTTGGTCAAATATCCTGGGTTTCTGTGAAGGTGTTACTGGATGAGATTAACATTTAAATCAATAGACTTGGGCCTTATCCAATTAATTAAAGGCCTGAGTAGAATAAAAAAGCTGATCCTCTTCTGAGTAAAAGAAAATTGTTCTTATCTGACCACCTTCCAACTGGGATATCAGCTTTTTCCTGCCTTTGAATTCGAACTAAAACACCACCTCTTCCTGGTTCTCTAGCCTATTGGACTTTGGACTAGAACTCCACCATCAGCTCTCTTGAGTACCCAGCCTACCAACTCACCGGGCAGATCTTGGGACTTGCCAGTGTCCATAACTGCATGAGCCAATTCCTTATAATCTGTTTCTCTCTCCTTTCCATATTTATATGGATATTACACTTTATTTATATTTATTTATATATTCATTCTCCTGTTGGTTCTTTTTCTCTGCAGAACCCTGACTAATTTAGGGCTCTTATTAACAATATCACAGTGAATATTTTTGGACATGTCTTTTGGTGTTCATCTGCATGTGTTTCTCCTAGTTTTACATCTAGGAGGGGAATTGCTAAGTTAAAAGGTAAGCATAAGGCCCAGCCGGTGTGGTTCAGTGGTTGAGTGTTGATCTATGAACCAGGAGGTCATGGTTTGATTCCTGGTCAGGGCACATGCCCAGGTTGCAGGTTTGATCCCCAGTGTGGGACATGCAGGAGGCAGTGGTTCAATGATTCTCTGATCATTGATGTTTCTATCTCTCTCTCTCCCTCTTGCTTTTTCTCTGAAATCAATAAAAATGTATATTTTTTTAAAAAGATAAGCATATGTTCAACTTTAGTAGGTACTGGCCAACAGATTTTCAAAGTGACTATACTAGCTTTCTCTTATCTCTACTCTATCCACCAACAGGGTATGCGTATTCTCCTTGCTCCACACCCAGGAAGATTTGGTATTGGTCATAATGTTGTTAGTGTTTCAAATTTTAGCAGTCCCCTAGACATGTGAATGAGGGAGACTTCAAGATAACCCCAGGCACAGCAACCATCTGAGAACAACCTCACACTATACCTTGAGCCAGAACCACCTAGTTGAGTCACCCCCAAATTCCTTGTTCACAGAAACCATGAAAGATAATGTTGTAAACCATTCCATGTGGGGATGATTTATTATACAGCAATAAGGCAATCACTTGGAACAATCACTTACTATAAAACCAGTTGATACGACTGAATCATGAGGGGGGAAAAATGAAAATAGTTCAATTTCATTGAACTTGTCTCATTCAAAGAAAAATATTTTAAACATCAAAATTAAAACACTGCTCTCTTATTATTCTTTACTAGGGGGGTGAGGATCCCTCAGCCCGGCCTGTGCCCTCTTGCAGTCTGAGACACCTCTGGGGAGATGTCCACCCACTGGCATGCCTGGCCAGCCTGGGTGAGGGGCTGAGGGCCATTTTCAGGGGAATGCACTGGGGAATGGGAGGGCTGGTGAGTGCAGGCCTGGATGTTTCCCACCAGAGGGCCCATAATCACACACGCCTGGTGGCCCCCACCGCTGAGGAAACACACCTGACACAGAGCTGGGTGTTGAACCAGGGGCGGATGCTGGTGCAGGATCCTTCGGTGGGGCCCTGCTGCTGAACAAACACATCCGGGGTGGAGCCAGGCAGCAGACTGGCTTCAGATTCTCCACTGTGTGCAGCAGATGCTCCCACCCCGCACGCCCTGTGGAGGCCCCCGGGGGGGCGAGGACAGGCAGCGGACCCCAGATGGCTGCTCCTGCAAGCCCCGTGGAAGTCCCAGGCCAGACCACCCCAATGAGCTGACATACCTGGCACAGCTATGCCGGCCACGGAGGCTCCCAGTGCAGAGCCACCCTGCCAGCCTCTATCTTGGCTGGGTTAATTTGCATACAGCCACTCTGATTGGCTGGTGGGCATGGCCGTGAACAGAGGCTCAGCCAGCCTAGGCAGGCAGTTGCAACAGAAGCCTCTGGTTTGCTCTAGCTCCATGGCTGCCGGCCTCCGTCTTGGCTGGGCTAATTTGCATACAGCCACTCTGGTTGGCTGGGAGGCGTGGCTTGGCTGGTGGGTGTGGCTTAGGTGTCTCGGGTAATGGTCAATTTGCATATTACTCTTTTATTATATTAGATAACTGGTCAAAATTATGCTATATTTTAGGTTGCCTTGATTGTCTAGACTCAAAATTATTCTCCCTCAGTTTTTTAAAAATATTACTCCATTGTCTTCTAGCTTTCAGTGTTGCAGGAATAGGTCTATTGTAAATCTTACACTTGTTCTCAGAGGTAACCTAATTTTCCTTCTGAAAAACTCTAAAAAAATTTTCTTTAGCTCTGGTCTTCTAAAATTTCTACACATGTCCTAAGTATAGCTGAGTATCATTTTGTTCAAATGTTTGGCATTTGTTGAAATTTTTCAATTTCAAGAACTGAGTCATTGTTTTAAATCAAAGCACTTTTCTTTATTATGTATTTAATCACGTCTTCTCTTTCATTATTTTTAGAATAAACACTGAGCCTTTGTATCTATTTTCACTGACTTAATTTTCTCATATATTATTCATATCTTTTTCATTTTTTATCAGGCTTTCTGGAAGATGTCCTTATTTTATTAACCATGATTTTGATTTGGTCTTTAAATACTTTCATTCCATTACTTTATAATTATTTCAAATTCTGATAATATTATCTTGTTTCTAATTGATTCATTTCCCCACATAGCAGTCAGTATTTGTTTTAATGAGGCAATAACCTCCAAAATCTCTGTGAAGAAAATGAGACACTTTATAAGTTATTGCTCACTATTTTTTCTCTGTTCCTCAGAGGGCACTCTGTGTTCACCAAAGTCATTATCTTGCCTCTTGTTGATCTCATCAAATGCCTCATGGTTCTTTATTGCCTATTAGAGGCCCAATGCATGAAATTTGTGCAAGGGCCTTGGCCCCGGCCCCTGCCCACCACCACCTGTGGCCAGGGGCCTCTGCCACCTCTGCCCAGGCACACGCTGTGGCTTTGTCCTGAAGGAAGTATGTCTGGAAGGATGTCTGGTCTAATTAGCACATTACCCTTTTATTATTATAGACTAGAGGCCCAGTGCACAAAAATTTGTGCACTTGGGAGTGTCCCTCAGCCCAGCCTGTGCCCTCTCGCAGTCTGAGACCCCTTGGGCAATGTCCATCTGCTGGCTTAGGCCCACTCCCTGAGAGAACAGGCATAAGCTGGCAGTCAGACATCCCTCTGGCAGCCCGAGAGCCCTTGGGAGATGTCCACTTGCCAGCGGGGAGCAGGCCTAACCTGCAGTTGGACATCCTTAGCACTGCTGAGGAGGCAAGAGAGGCACTCACTACCACCATGGTACTGGCAGCCATCAGCCTGGCTTGTGGCTGAGCAGAGCCCCCCCTGTGGGAATGCACTGACCACCAGGGGCAGCTCCTGCATTGAGCATCTGCCCCCTGGTGGTCAGTGTGTGTGTCATAGTGACCTGTCATTCCCAGTTGTTCTCCTGTTAGGGTTAATTTGCATATTACCCTTATATTATATAGGATAGAGGCCTGGTGCATGGGTGGGAGCCAGCTGGTTTGCCCTGAAGTGTGTCCCAGATCAGGTTGGGCTTACCGTTGGGGTTCCTGGCCAGCCTGGGTGAGGGACTGATGGCTATTTGCAGGCTGGCCACAGCCCCTTCAAGGTGGGTGTACCCCCTGGGGTTCCTGGCCAGCCTGGCTGAGAGGCTTAGGGCCGTTTTCAGGCTGGTCACATTTCCTTCAGGGAGGGGAGTCCTGCTGGGGTGCCTGGCTAGCCTGGATGAGTGGCTGATGGCTGTTTGCAGTCTGGCCACAGCCCCTTCAGGGATGGGGGTCCTGCTGGGGTGCCTGCCAGTCTGGGTGAGGGGCTGATGGCTGTTTGCAGGCTGGCCACAGCCCCCAGTCACCCAAGTTCCCAGCGAGGCTGGCTGGATGCAAGTATCTGGGGTTTATTTATCTTCTATAATTGAAACTTTGTTGCCTTGAGCAGAGGCCACAACCAGCCAAATAGGCAGCTTTCTCCATCGCTGGGGCTAGGAAGCCTCCTGCTTGCTCTAGCTCCATGGCTGCTGGCTGCCATCTTGGTTGGGTTAATTTGCATATAGTCTCTCTGATTGGCTGGTAGATGTGGTTTGGGATGTAGCGGAGTGATGCAATTAGCATATTACTCTTTATTAGATTAGATTCATATATATGAAGAACTATGTTGATTAATATAGGTCAATAGAATGGACTTTGTTAATAGATGTGTTTTCTCAGAAGGCCATCTTCTGAATGAGAAAGCTTTGTGAAGGTGGATGAATTTGCCATAGTCAAGCTTCCATTTAGCCAGCAACTTTAGACTGTCACAACTGCTCAGGAGGGAAGAGTTTTATCAGTGGGTGGAATTCTACCTGGAGAAGAGTTGAGATTTTTACTTATAGTGGAAGCTCTAAAGCCCTTTAGGCTAGACAATAGTTCCACCTCCAGCCAAGCCCCCGTTCCCTTCTCAGGGAGATTTATTCTCTTCAGAAAGCAGTCACTGATGCTGAGGATAACCAGTTGCTCTGTAATGGAGTGGGGAAGGAGAGCCTAAGTGGTTCAGCTGTTCTGAGGTTGGTCTGTAGTGTGATTAACTCCCCTGATTACTGCCTTAGGCCCATGTTTGTTTGTTTTTTTATGTGCTGGTTCTAAGCTTAGAGTTCTCTAGGTGAGGATCATGGCTGAAGCTGTCTCACTTGCATACTTTGGCTTATATGTTACTCTGCTTTGGTACATCGGTAGGATCCCATCTGCTTTCTGATTCCCAAAAATCTATGCAAGTCACCCAAATTTCTGCTTCTTGTTTTTAGCATTCTAATAGACTTATTCATCCTTCAGATATCTTTATTGACATTTCAATAGGATCTTGGGAGTGAGAGTAAGTGAATACACACTCTTTGTCTGCTTTTTTAAACTGGGATTATACTTATAGGCCTAAAATATTTAATTAAACCAATAGAGCATTTTGATATTTTTCTAAAACAGACACAGAAAGAATATAATTATGATAATTTTTCTAATAAAAAATGGCAGGTCCAAAAAGTCATAATTACCTTGTCCAATATCATCTTCCTAACAATTACAGTAGCATAGTTATAAATACTTGGTCTTTGAGTCAGACAACATAGGGTAGATTCCCAGTTACTCCACTTACTAACTAGGTGACAATTGCAATTGCTTAAACTCTGAGCCTCAGTTTTCTTGTCTGTAAATTGGAGATTATGATGCCTTCAATGCACAGGGTTGTGAAGTTTCCAGTACCCAGTATAGTGCCTGGAGTCTGGTAATCTATTAATTATAACCAGTAGCAGCAGTGGCTGTGGTAGTAGCACTATCATCCCAGTCATGAGACATTCTCTCTGTGAATCTATCTTCCCCTAGACATTGCTGCTGTAATTAGTCAGAGTTATGAGACCTTTATGGGTTTAAGTTTTGTTTGGATGACCTCAATCCTGCCTCTGGTTTAATCTCCAGATTACAGAGAGTACTGTGAAGATAAGGGAGTACAAATTAAACACAGATGATGGAATGGCATGAACATAATAAAAATGCCTTATGTTGTTATAGCAAAAGTTTTCCAGCATTTATCTAATCTATTCTTTCAAAACATTATGATGCATGTAATTTAGGTATTTATTGAACATTTTTACCCAATACACTTTTTTTTTTTTTAACCGAGTTAACTTTCTAGGCATCTGTTGTAGGGGGTAGCAATAGTTCTCCCAACTAACATGGGCTTTTTAATTGAAATCAAATGTATTTCCCCTGATATTTGGGGACTTTGTTCTAAATGATAGATATACTTAGTTTTAGCAACTAAGACAGGTGTTCTTTGGTAAACATAGAGTGCAAAGCACTGTCTTACTCTAAGAATTTAACTTGGAACTTTAAAAAAAAAATAGGACAGTCCTACACAGAATTCCAATATATAAAGTAGACAAAATGGGGGCTGCCCTGACTGAAGAGCATTTGGGGACCTGAACCTGCCCATCAGGAAACTCCTTTGCCTTCAGTGCTGCCGGCATGGGGGCTGCAGGGCCACATCTTCATACCCCAAGGGTTCACGGTACAGAGTTGGAAAATCATTGATCTGACCTCTTCACAGGTGAGTTTTCCGGTCTATGAAAAAGCTACCATTTCTTATGAGCTTTCTTTATGTATCCAACCAATATCCACAACAGTTTTGATCCTTTCAATAACCACTCTGGGAAGACATTTACTATCTCATTATTATAGTAAGGAGACCGAAGTTCAAAGAACTGAGTAACATACAATATCAGAGAGCGTTTGGATTTTTACTCGTGACTGGCTTCAAATCTATGTCTTTTTCCTGCCAATAAATGAGAAATTTCTAAACTTCTTTCTCGCAATAAAATGTTATAACTTCAAGATACTTTAAAAGAGAAGAGTACAAAACAGATCAAAACAATAATCACTGGGCCAAGATCCCAACAGAGGGGGAACTCTAAGTACAAACACAAACAGAACATTTGCCTGGAGACAGAGATCAATTTTCACTAATTAGTCAGCTTTCTTCAGTCATTGGCTTTTTCTAAATTTACTACAGCAAGAAATGTCATTTTTAGATGTTTTTCTCTCAAGTATTTTGCTTGTTTTAATTTTTTCAATAGGAACCCTTAATACTTATTTTCCTGCTCGTGGTCTCTGGGTCCTGTTTCATTTTGTTTATGGATGATGACCTACTTTCAGACCTGCTCTGTTCATTACTGAATTTTCTGGATTCTTACAAGATACAAGGTCCTGCACTCAGTGCTCAGAGGCATGATCCATGTCCTTAAGATCCTATCATCAGGTCAGAATGAGGGAGACATACCTGTAGAAGATAACAAGGAACACCCTTGCCATGCTCCAATGAGAAGCACACAGATCATTACAGGAGTGATGAGGTGGGAAAGATCAGTGTGTGGTATCCAGTGGAGAAAGACTTTGTGGAGGAAGAGGAATTTGAACTGAACCTCTGGGACAGATAGAGCTTTGAATAAGAGGAGAGGTGAGGATAATCTTAGATGGGAAAACAGCAACCAATAGGACCACCTGGCTGGAAAAGAGGGCTTGTGTGGCCAGCATTATCCCCTACTGGCAAGAACGAAGGTACTTTCTGCTGACTCTATTTCACTAAGGGAATATAGGCCCAATGAAAGTACCTCATTTCATACGAACCAATCTTGAGTCTTTGGGGAAATAAAAAACAGTGTCTCACAAAAAGACTTCTACATATAGTATTGTTCCTTGTGTCTATGACTTGGGTCAGGAATCATGTGGGTCAAAATCCTCCTGAAATAAAACTCTGGGTTGTATTAGTTGCTCAGGGCTGCCTAAGAGTATATCACAAACTAGGTGAATTAGAAAACAGAAAGTTCTATTCTTATAGTTCTGGGAACCAGTCTAAAATCAAGGTAGCAGCATAACCATGCTCTCTCTGAAACTTATAGGGGAGAATCCTGCCTCCCTTTTCCAGCTCCTGATGGCTTACTGACAATCTTGGCCTTCCTTCACTTGCAGCTACAAGACTTTAATCTCTGCCTCCGTTGTCATGTGATTATGTTCTTCCTATGCCTTCTCTTCGCTTCTTTTAAGGACACTAGTCATAGTGGATTAAAGGCTCATCCTACTTCAGTATGACATCATCTTAACTAATTACATCTGTAACAACTCTATTTACAAATAAGGTCATATTCTCAGGCACAGGGGAATAAGGCCTCAACATACCTTTTGGGAGAACACAAGTCAACCCACAACAGGGAAGGACAGGACAATCGTGGAATTCTAAGACAAGGGTTTTGGCTGAAGAGGAGGATGAGACTTTGAGCATCTGCCTCAGAGACTGATCTCCTCGAGCCCCCACCCCCACCCCCTTGGACTTCTGTTTGGCTCCTTGAAGACAGTAGTTTCAAGTGGAACTAAACGAATGCTTTCCTGACAAATCTCTGTGAAACTCTGAGGCTGTGGTTGTGAGGAAATGAATGAAGCACAAAAACCTGGAGGAGAGAGGAGGAGTGATGGGACTAAGAGTACTCATTCAGCAGTTCTCAAGGGTGTCATTAGTATGACATTGTGACCACAGAGCACAGTGGAGACATTATGCAGAGTCCAGTTCACGTCACCTGAATCCCCATGAGATATGGCCCAGCCAAATGGGAATTTGGAAAGGCTACGTTGCCATACTCACAATTTAATTTGGGGAAAGAAAATATTTGAAAGAAGTTAGCTGTCACTTGAGGTAAGAGTCACAGCCTTCTACTAATGGTATGGTTGGATTATAGTTCAACTTGAACCCAGAAGGCAAGTTGTCCTGGCAGAAAACAGCCCTGATGGAAAGATGCCTATTGTCAGCGTGTTCATAAAAAGGACTTAGCACGGGAATTATTCTGAACAACTGTAGGCATATGTGTCCTGGTCAGAAATCTCTGGAAGATAAAGAACCTCAACTCACAGCACATCACAATAACTGTCAGAATAATCAAGGAGGCTTTGGGAGCAGATCCCATAATCGCTATACAGAGACAATCCTAAGAGAGGTATGTTATATATCTGCTCGCCTGGGCACTGAGCGGCTCAAGGAGTCTCTGTTCCCCACTCCTACCCTATTGGTACTTGGAGTGTGGCAGGTTCTCATTGCTTGACAAATACACAAAATCTGACTTCAATAAAAATAAAACAGGGTATACACAGAAAGGCAACAATAAGAAGAAAAATACTAAGTAAAGAGTGGCATTTTACCTACAAACATAAATAACTATTGTCCTGTTAAAAATGTAATAAAAATCACCTGGCTGATGTGGCCCAGGGGTTGAGCATTGACCTATGAAGCAGAGGGTCATGGACTGATTCCCAGAAAGGGTACATGCCTGAGGTTTTGGACTCATCCCCAGTGGGGGGCACACTGGAGGCAGCTGATCAATGATTCTCTCTCATCATTGATATTTCTATCTTTCTTTTCCTCTCCTTTCCTCTCTGAAATCAATTAAAAATATTTAAAATATTAAATATTTTATATTTAATATTTTAATATATATTTTATATATTTAATATATATTTATATATAAAATATATAAATAATAAATATATTTAATATAATATATATTTAATATATAAAATTTATATTTAATATATAAAATATAAAATAAGAATGAATAGAAATGGAAATAGAATAAAATTTAAAGTCCAGAAAGAGACACAAGAAGAGATCTAAGATATAATAAAGGTGATATCTCAAATATATTGGGCAAGTTGGACTTCTTAATAAAAGGTGTTGGGACAACTTAAAAGTCATATGTCACACAAATACCAGGAAAACTCCAATCAGTTTAGAGGTTCAAGGTAAAAAATTAACCTATTTATTTTTCTGAGAAAACTTGCTAGGGTGAATATCCAACCTAAGAGTTGGAAAACCTTTCTGTGACTCAATAATCTGAAGAAATAAAGAAAAGAATGACAAACCTATTCAAGTGTGTGTGTGTGTGTGTATAATCTTTCAATGACAAAAGTCAAAAGACAAATGACAAACTGAGAAAAACATCTGCAATTTACTCAAAAAGAACTAAGATCCCTAACAGTTAAATCACTCAAAATAAATCACCAACAACAAAAGAGAAACTGATAAAAAAATGAGCAAAATGTACAAACAGACAATTTCCGGGGTGTGTTTCTGGGGAGTGGGGGGAATTGCCTTTAAATGTGTGAAAAAATGTTCAATCAGACTTACAAGAAGATAAATTCGGATTAAAATATGCTGAGCTATTTCTTACCCATCAGATGGTGAAAACTCTAAAAATTCAATAGTATGTTCTGTTGGCTGGGCTTGGAGCATCTGGCACCTCACATGTAACAGGTGAGAGTGCAAAATGGTACAGCCTCTAATGAGAGGAGGTTAACAACATCAAACAAAATTGTATATGCATTTGTATATGCAAAATTATATATGCAATTTCTCAAAACCTCTCAAAACACACCTTCACCAATGCAAAACAAATTTGTACAAAGCCATTAATTGCAGAATTACCTATAATAGCAAAGGATTAGAAATACAAATGTGCGTCAGTGAGGACCTGGTTAATAAACTAGTACTAAGGGATTCGTATACAATGGAGTTCTTGGCCGCCATATAAATAGAATGAGGAAGAGTTCTATCAGCCCTGAGTGTTCTCCAGGATACATGCTAAGTGCAAAAAGTAATGCGCTATACTATTTGTATGTATGAAATCAGAGGAAATAAGAATATAAATATACATATATAAATATATCTCATTAGCATTCATGAATGTATGTGTGTGTATATATGTTCTGGTTCTTTTGTAGAAAGAAACACTGGAAGGATAGACAAGAACCTATGGTCACCTATAGCAGTTATGAGGAAGAGAGGATAGCAATGAAAGTGAGACATCTCTGATGAAATCTATTATTTTTTTTATTTTAAACCACAAAAATGTGTTATGCAGTGGAAAGTAAAATTAAGCAACAAAGAAAAATAATAAACATGTTAACCAGGTCTGTAAATAACCATCAGAAATCAGAGAGATTCTTGAGTCAAAATTTTTTCCATAAAATGATAACCATCACACAACACCTCAGGCACTCAGCAACCTTAGGAAACATTAGTAAATATGGAGAATGAGTGCTCAGCCCAGTTGTCAATGACAGGCCCATAGCTAGCTCTGGAATTGCTTGGGGGAAAAAGATAGTAAAAACTGCTAGCTCTGAAGACAGACAGACTTGGGTTTAATCTGCCTCTTGCCACTTCCTGGGAGGTGAGTTTAAGAAAGCAGTTTCTAGGTGTCCATCAACAGATAAATGCAAAAATAAGCTGTTATATATGTTGCATATTCATATATTCATATATATGTGAATATAATTCAGCCATGAGAAAGAATTCTTCCATTTGTAAAACATGAATAAAACATGAGGGTGTTATGCTAAGTGAGATCAGTCAGACAGAGAAAGACAAATACTTATATGTGGAATATTTTTAAAGGCAAACTAGTAAAACAGAAAGTAAAGTGGTATTTACCAGGGGCAGGGGTTGGGAGTGAGAGAAAGGAAGAGAAGTTGTTGGAGGGCACAGACTTGCAACCAGCAGATAAATAAGTTCTGGAAATCTAGCGCACAGCCCAGCGATTACAGTCAATAATGCAGTTGATGATTAGCAATATGGGTTTGAACTGCTCAAGTCCACATATGTGGATTCTTTTTAGTAAATATGTATAGCACTATAAATGTATTTTCCTTATGAGTCCTCTAATAATGTTTCCTTTTCCTCTAGCTTTATTATAAGAAAACAGTATATAATACAAAATGAGTTAATTTCACTGTTTATGTTATCAGTAAGGCTTCTGGTCAAAATAGGTTATTAGAAGTTAAATTTTGGGGAGGTCAATAGTTATATGTGGATTTCTTACTGCAGGGGGGTCAGTGTTCAAGGGTTAACAATACAATATTATAAACTTCAGTGTTGCTGAGAAACTAGAGGTTAATTGTTCTCATCACACACAAAAAATGATAATTATGTGACATAGCATTGTTAGCTAACTGGTGATAATCATATTGCAATACCAGGTGTACCAGTTAATAATGTGGATTTTTTTCAATAAATGGAGTTACAGATATGTTGATATACTGGTATATGCAATTTGTTTGATATGTGTGCTATATTGTATTGACAACAAGCTTCAAAAGTTCATATGTCAAATTTTCTAAAGGTGTTAACATCATAGATATTTTTATGCTTAAAAATGTCTGATTGCGTGCTAAAAAATCATTTGTGGGAAGTTTTAATTCATTATTTTGAGAGAAGTGCTGTTGAAAGTTATCATATACTTCGGGAAGCTCATTGTGAACATCTCCATCTCAGGAAACTTGTGAACAGCCTGGGTTAAATGCTTTAAAAGTGATGATTTTCATGTGAAAGACGAAGAACGTCCAGCTCAACTGAAAAAGTTTGAAGACCAACAATTACAAGTATTATTGGATGAAGATGCCTGTCAAATTCAAAAATAACTTGCAGAAAGATTAAACGTTGCTCAGCAAACAATTTCCAATCGATTACAAGCAATGGGAAATATTTTAAAGGAAGGAAAATGGGTGCCACATCAACTGAACAAAAGACAAATGGAAAACCGAAAAGTCATCAGTAAAATGTTGCTTCAATGGCACGAAAGAAAGTCTTTTTTGCATCAAATTGTGACTGGCTATGAAAAGTGGATTTATTTTGAGAATCCCAAACGCACAAAATCAAGAGTTGATCTAGGTCAACCATCAACATCAACTGCAAGGCCAAATTGCTTTGGAAAGAAGACAATGCTCTGCCTTTGGTGGGATCAGGAAGGTGTGGTGTATTATGATCTTCTAAAACCAGGTGAAACCACTAATACTGATCTCTACTGACAACAAATAATCAATTTGAACCATGCTTTGATCATAAAATGACCAGAATGTGCCAGAAGACACCGCAAAGTAATTTCGCTTCAGATGACGCACCATCACACACTTTAAAACCAGTTAAAGACACATTAAAAGATTGTGCCTGGGAAGTATTAACCCACCTGCTATATTCACCAGATCTTGTTCTTTCAGATCACCACTTGTTCTCATGGATGGCACACGCACTTTCTAAGCAGCACTTCAATACGTATGAAGAAGTAGAAAATTGTGTCTCAATGGTTTGCCTCAAAACAAGAAAAGTTCTATTGGGACGGTACCCACAAATTACCTGAAAGATGGGGAGATGTATAGCCAGCAATAAATATTACTTTGAATAAAGCACTTTAGAAGTTTCTCTTGAAATTATTGTTTTATTTTATTACAAAATCCACGTTATTATCCGGTACGCCTGGTATATAACTGTATCAAACTTACAAATGTCACACACCAATTATATCTTAGTTGAAAGGAAGAAAGGAAAAGAGAGAGAGAGAAAGCCTGTTTCCTCACATGTGAAGGGGCTGTGGTGATAACACCGCTCACACTGACTGGTACTCAAGCGACATGTTGTACAAATAGTACCTGGCCCACACAACGTTAGTCCCATCCCCCCTTTTGTGGAAAGACCTATGAACCCCAGGAACAAGAAATGACCACGAGGTCAGGAGACCTGTGACCTAAGGGCAAGGTACTCAGAGGGAAGCGCACTTCTCTTCACAGCTTATCCAACTTTCAGTTTCCCAGAGCCTGAAAACACTAGAAAAAGAAAGTTATTCCAGAGGTCACAGGAAGGCATTTCCAGGGCCCGTGAGCTGTGCATTGTGGGAAGCCCTGAGAACACCCGCCCAGGGACCCTGAATTTAAACCCAGTTGCTTCTGGCCTCGCTGTCTGCTTCCTTGTGCCCTTGCAGTGTGGCTTCACTTCGTCTCCGAATTCTCCAGAAAGGGCTACAAGGACTTTAGATTTTGTTGTTTTCTTTCGACTAAGACAAGTGCTTCAATGTCTGCAACAAGGGAAGAAATGATCTTTGGAACGGTCTGCCGGAGATTTTTAAATCTTTGAGCTCAATTTAGACGTTATTAGGACCAGAACTAGGATTATTTTTTCATTTACATAACTGAGTCTCATGAAGAAGCAGAGACACAAAGCACCTTCTAGTTCCTGGGACCACCAGAGTGTCTGCAATTGAGGGACAAAAGAATGGCTGGGGATCCCGACAGGCAACAAAGGTGGCCCCAGGTCTTGGTTCCAAAATTGCTTCTAGTAGATACTGATTCCAGGTTGGAAATCAATTTCTGAGTCTGACCAATTAAGGAAAACAATAACAAAAAATTATAATGTTTACGTAAATCAATCTCAAAGCTAGATTTATTCATCATTCATTCATTCATCAAATAAACACGCATTGAGTACCTATAACACCAGTTTGCATTCTAGTTTGGGAAGATAGAGCCTGAGAAACCCACTTAAGGTACTTGCCATGATTTATTTATTTATTTTTTAAATTTATCTTTATTGTTCAGATTATTACAGTTGTTCCTCTTTTTCCCCCCATAGCTCCCCTCCTCCCAGTTCCCACCCCACCTTCTGTCCTTGTCCCTCCCCCACTGTCCTCATCCATAGGTGTACAATTATCGTCCATTCTCTTCACGCACCCCAACACCCTTAACCCCCGAAAATTGTCCGTCCACTCCATTTCTATGCCTCTGATTCTATTCTATTCACCAGTTTATTCTGTTCATCAGATTTTTTATTCACTTGATTCTTAGATTCACTTGATATATATTTGTTGTTCATAATTTTACTCTCCTTTTTCTTCTTCCTCTTCTCAAAGGATACCTTTCAGCATTTCATATAATACTGGTTGGGTGGTGATGAACTCTTTTAGCTTTTTCTTGTCTGTGAAGGTCTTTATCCGACCCTCAATTCTGAACGATAGCTTTGCTGGGTAAAGTAATTTTGGCTGTAGGTTCTTGCTATTCATCACTTTGAATATTT
>PVJC01037242.1:0-17303 GCA_004026665.1 Murina feae | reverse complement strand
GGGTCCATACTGGGGTGCCTGGCCAGCCTGGGTGAGGGGCTGAGGGCCGTTTTCAGGCTGCCCACAGATCCCATTGACCCAACGTCTCAGTGAGGCTAGCTGGAATCAGGTTTCTGGGGTTCATTTATCTTCTATAATTAAAACTTTGTTGCCTTGAGCAGAGGCCTAGGCAGGCAATGAAACCTCCTGTTTGCTTCAGCTCTGTGGCTTCTATAATTGAAACATTATTGCCTTGAGCAGAAGCCTGGCCAGCCTAGGCAGGCAACAGAAGCCTGCTGTTTGCTCTAGCTCTGTGGCTGCTGGCTGCCATCTTGGCTGGGTTAATTTGCATACAGATGTTCTGATTGGCTGGTGGGCATGGCTTGGCTGGTGGGCGTGGCTTAGATGCAATGGAGTGAGGGTCAATTTGCATATTACTCTTTCATTAGATTAGATTTCCTCATCTGGATAGAAAACACTATAATTTTCATATAAGAGAAATACCCACAGCATCAGAATGTAGCAACAGTCCCTTAAAGTAAATGACTGGCCATTTGCAAAGTACTGGAACAGTAATTTACAGTTTACACAGCACTTCACAAACATCATTTTAATTAATCTCCACAACTCTGTCTGGGGGTAGTAGTATTTCCACTTTATTTTTTTATTATATTTTATTGATTTTTTTACAGAGAGGAAGGGAGAGGGATAGAGAGCTAGAAACATCAATGAGAGAGAAACATCAATTAGCTGCCTCATGCATACCCCCTACTGGGGATATGCCCGAAACCAAGATACATGCCCTTGACCAGAATCAAACCCGGGACCCTTCAGTCCACAGGCTGGCACTCTATCCACTGAGCCAAACCAGTTAGGGCAGTATTTCCACTTTAGATAGACAAGGTCAAATGCCTCACCCAAGGTCACAAAGTCAGCTAGAAGCAGAGGTCTTTATTCAACAATGTCTTCATACTGCCCAACAGCTCCAGATTATTTTAATTCTTAACAGAGTGCAAGGTAAGAGGATGATGACAATGGTCCTGTCTCACCAATGGATGACATTCTCTTCCAAATCCCCAAATGCTTATCTAGTGATATACCCAAAGATAGACCTGGAAATTAATTCTTCTCTTGTTGGATTTCAGCTTTACTTAACTTCCATTTCTCAATCAAACACAGATGGAGAATTTTAATTAACCAATGAATACTGAAAGATGAGGAGATCTTGCTCCAGCTGCAAATCCTTTCGGAAGCAGAGAGCTGGCTTTTTCTCTTTGGACAAAATGTCACTAACCAGCAACAGAGGGCTCATTTCCATTCCAAGACTCCTGGGACACACAATCATTAGGACCTCAAAGGGGCAAAGTTGATTGGACAGGATTCTAAGAATGTCCCACTTGGAAGCACAGAAAATTAGCATCAGAGTAATTAAGGGAGATGCTGTTTGAAGGTCCCTGCCAAACTTCCTCTCTGAATTTAACTGTAGTTCCCATAGCAGGCTGATGCTAGAGATGTCCAGAATACACCTGTAAATACTCAACTGATGGTGCAATTATGGGAGTTAGTTGACCATCTGTCATTGGGGGAAACAACTGCCTAATGGCATCTTTAACTGAGTATTTGCAGATGTGTTCCATGCATGCAGAAGAGGTCACTCAGAGCCATGACCAGGGACCTTATTACCACATTATCAAATCCTTCTACAACCACCAAGAAGACACTGGCAAGTCAGAAACTTTCTCTCAGATTGGCCAACCTAGTGGGACAGGGAGGAACAGAGTGAGAAAGAGGAGACCAAGCCAAGTCCTTCATCTCCAAGAGCCTGAACTAGGCTTCTGGAGTGAACAGCCTCAACCAAGCTCTCTTACTGCAAGAGAAGTGGTCTCAAGATATTGACTGGGGAAAGAGAAAAGGAGAGCAGCTGGCTTCCCACGTCCTCAGACATAATATGAGACAATACTTGTCCAACACATGTGAAGTTCAGTCATATCCTCTAGAGCAACCAACCTTCATTAACAAGGAACCACACTGATTGAAATGTGACCATTGTTCTGAATTGTTTGATCTACCTATAGAGCTGTCTGGGAGCATGTAATATTTTATTTTATCTTATTTATTAATTATTATTTGAACATTAAGAGAACTGTACATATTTATTGAAAAAAATCTAATCTAATAAAAGAGTAATATGCAAATTAACCATCATTCTGAAACACCTAAGCCACGCCCACCAGCAAATCAGAGTGGCTGTACGCAAATTAACCCAGCTAAGATGGTGGCCAGCAGCTATGGAACTAGAGCAAACAGGAGGCTTCCGTTGCCTGCCTAGGCTAGCCAGGCCTCTGCTCAAGGCAACAATGTTTCAATTATATAAGCCATGGAGCTGAAGCAAACAGGAGGCTTCATTGCCTGCCTAGGCCTCCGCTCAAGGCAACAAAGTTTTAATTATAGAAGATAAATAAACCCCAGAAACCTGATTCCAGCCAGCCTCGCTGGGACATTGGGTCAATGGGATCTATGTGCAGCCTGAAAATGGCCCTCAGCTCCTCACCAGGCTGGCCAGGCACTCCAGTATGGATCTGAATCCTGAAGGGACTGTGGGCAGCCTGAAAACGGCCCTCAACCCCTCACTTAGACTATCAACACCCCCATGGGGTGAGGGTTTCCACTGGGGGGCTTGGCCAGCCTGCAAACAGCCATCAGCCCATCACCCAGGCTGGCCAGGCATGCCAGCAGGTGGACATCCCCGAAGGTTTCCCAGACTACAAGAGGCCACAGGCCAGGCTGAGGGACACCCCCGCTCCCCCGCCGAGTGCACCAGGCCCCTAGTCCATATATAAGTGGTACCATACAGTTCAAAACCATGTTGTTCAAGGATAAATTGTGTTTCCAAATTCACCATTCAGAGAGTCTTGGGCATGTGCCATATGAGTCTGAGAGGCAGAGGCCACTGGTTTGCTGTGGGCCATGAATATCGGGCACCAGAGTTGGCATCTCTCGAGTGCCCACTCTCCTAAGTTTTGCTCTTTGGGAACAAACTAATGCCTGGTGACCTGGAGCATGGATCAAAGTGGTGCTGGCCTGCTTAAAATAATAAAGCTTCAAATTTGGCTTAAGTAATCCCTTTTTTCCTTTTGTCATCATCAAAAGAATTTTGGAAGGGTTTTACATGCTCATATCTCTCATTACTATGATCAAGCTTATCTATTGGTCAGAGAATTGCTGCCTATATAAAATGACAAATATGAGAATTCAGAAGTGTCAGAGCTGGAAGAGCCCTTGGAAAGCATGTAGGCCCACCCTTGTTTATTTTGCAGGTGAAGAAATAGAGATGGGGAGAGAACAGTCTTATTTGAGGTCATACAGACAGGGGAAAGACAGAAACTAGAATTCAGGTCTCCTGGGGCAGGAGACTACCTGCTTGCCAATTGCTGTTTAATATGAAATACACATAGATGACACCTTTAAGTAAATGTTATATGTGATGGATCCTTAACATAGTGGAGACATGTCATTTTCAGCCCCTCCCACTTCCAAACCTGTCCTAAGAGCCCAGAACTACATCTCAATTCTAATTAATATTTGGCAGATGGAATTTCCTATACCAATGTTGTCTCAAAGATTTCCTACAGTTAATGCCAATAGAAATAGGCATAAATTAATTATGGCTATAGATATCAGAATCTTGTAGTAGACAAAACCATAAATATCAAGAACAAACTTCACTAGGTATAAATATAAAACTCCTCTGGGAACATATCTGAAGGAAGAGTTCTTCTATAACACTGAGTTAAAATCTAAATTACATTATTCAAAGCTATATAAGTGTGGACTAATAAATAACACATAAAATAAAACAGTACTTTATGAGGAAGTCTCATCCTATATTTCAAGCATTTTCCCAGTCTTAAATTTGTTATTTAATATGGACACTTTTAGCCACAAAATTTCTAGAGTTTATTCAATATCTTTTATGTGCTTTACAAGGTCATTAAAGAATTTATTTGCTCTTTCCCTTACAGATTGGAAGGTGGGCAGTGATATATGAGGTTTCACATTTTATTTATTCACCAAACTGTTCCAGATGTGATCCCATCATTTATCCACTGACACATCAAACCTGCTGGGTGCCCTCCACACTGACCTCCTCTCCACATTCGCTTTCATGCTCTTAAAGTTATAGCATGACTCACTTCTATGAGAAGACAAGAGAATTGCTATTTGGGGAGAGGTGGTAGCGGGGGGGAGGGGGCAATCAAACTTCAGTAATAAAAAATTTAATTGCTCAGCTACAATTTGAAAACGATATCCAGGTGGAAAAGTGAGCCAGTACCATACCCAAAAACATTGCTTTCCACTTGCTTTCCAAACAGAACTGTATGTCTCATATTTGGAATGCACAGGATCTGAATAAATGGAATTGATCAGGTACTAAATCATTTCCTTCTTCTCCTAGTGATTTGTCACCGTAATAAGCTTTCTGAGGGTGATAGACTTTTTATCACTATACATTGTTAAGAAGGAAGGAGGCTGCAATGTATTCCTGGTGCTCTTCAGGGAAAATAATTATCCCATGCAGACGTTTTTTAAAATATTGATTTAACAGAAATTT
The DNA here is from genome assembly GCA_004026665.1 of Murina feae. Classification (NCBI taxonomy): domain Eukaryota; kingdom Metazoa; phylum Chordata; class Mammalia; order Chiroptera; family Vespertilionidae; genus Murina; species Murina feae. The sequence continues at coordinate 12,712 of PVJC01037242.1, read as the reverse complement.
ATATTTAAAACCAAGTGCTTATTTAGTGCAAAATATGAAACACTGTTACATTTATGTTGGAAAGGATAATGATGACTCATTTTATGACACAACAGTCCCAACCTATCTTTTTGCTGTGAGCAAAGAGAGGAAGAGTGGTTCTCATTTGAAGAGCCCTTTTATAATGCCAATTTTACACATACCGCATCTAAATATTGATATTATCATATAATATTTAAAGAGCATATCATAATTTGCCGAGCAATGTCATATATGCTATCCCATTTCATAACCATACAGCTCTGTGAGGGTTTCAGGGCTGATGTTATTGGCTCCATTTTCCAGAGGAGGAGACCGAGGCTCAGAGAGACTGAGATGAGGATGCAAAAAGTATATATAGAACCTTCACTGCAGCTAGGGTATTCAAATTTAGGGGGAAATTGTATATTACATAGGACATACTTATTCTAAAATATTCTTTGTTTATTTAAATTCAAATTTAGCTTATATCCTATATTTTATCTGACAACCCTAAGTATAGTAAGACTCTAAAATGAGAAGTCCTAACTCCTTATTAACCCACCAAAAAAAGAAATTTATGGGTTGGTTAGGGAAAGTGTGGGTGATTTTACCACATTCCCATGGTGAGTAAATGGCAGAGTTGGAAATGCAACCATTTCTTTGACTTCTTAGCTGAATGATTGTAAACCTTCCTTTGCCTCCCCCTACCTTCTACCTGGAACCAGAGTCAAGGGAGCTGAAATGTGCTGTGACAGGATAGCAGCACACTCAGTCCAACTGAGATGGGAAATAGTTCCTTCAGGCCTTTAAGGTCCCTAGGCACAAGGGAATGCAGTGATTCAAAGACCACCTTTGACTGGTATCTCCCACACTTAACCCTGTAGAGCAACATCTGAATGCAACTAACCCTAAAACCACAGTACCCAAATGGATGGTTTTCTTAAAGTAGTCGTAAGAAAATATGATGTATCACTTATAAATAAAGAAATGCACATCAAAGCCATGCAATACCATTTTCTGCTTAGCAGCTCAACAAAACACAAAGCTATATTATACCCTGTGGTGATGATGGTGAGGGAAATAGGCCTTCCATATAGTGTTGGTGAGAGTACAAGTAGATACCATCTTTCAAGAAATCAATTTTGCACTATCTACAGCAATTTAAAACTCACATGTCCTTTGGCCTAGAAATTTCACATTGCTGGAAATCAACTTTGCCATAATACCACCCAAGCACAAGCTTACACAGTTCAGCCCTATCCAATGGCCCTAAGGCCTGACTGAGCAAATTCAACACAACCTTGCTCATACCACGAATAAGAGCACCTAACATTTGCACCAGACACTAAGCCCAGTTCTTTGCTCATGTTTATGTCATTTAATCCCATAAAGTAAATACTGGTATTAATCCTATTATATTTATGTGAAAACTGAGGCTTGATGAGATTCAGTTACTCACTTTGAATCCTACAGTCAGTAATTGGCTGACTTGGCAAGTGTCTTAAACTTTCCAGACCTTGATTTCTTAATTTCTTGATATGAGAATAATAATGCCTGTCTTATACCACACTATGTTAAAAGTACAATTAATAGAGGTGAAAGAATATTGACAAAAGTAAAGGTATAGCATAAATGCCTGGTGCTGTAGTAGTTAGGCTGGTACTAAAGAGGACATTAAGGTATGTATCAATTCTGCATGGGCTGGACTCGTACCTTTGGAGGTGAAGAAAGTTTCTTCACCTCCACGACTTCCTAAGTGAGGGGAGAACAACAGGACCTACTTTGGCTACTATTCAGTTGCAAATATGTGCAATACATGGGTTATGACCCTGTAAAAATAATGATTTCAGTCTTGAATTACTACATCCTCAGAAAAATTTTCCTTGGAACTAAAATGCTGTGGTTGCAGATGTCATTTATAAGTGGTAGGTGGCTCATGTATGAAAATTGCCTATGTTGCCTTAAAGCCTAGTGTGTCATGTGTTACCTGCACCTACTCAGGTGGTCTCCCTCTTACCAAAGTGCCCACAATGATCATAATTGATATACAAGAAACTGCATTTATTTAAACTACAGTCTTATTTTTGAATATATAAAGTGCTTTAAATGTTGCAATATTTCATATTATGCCTGCTTCTCCTGTTGAACCACTTTTCTATTGCACATTTCTTCATAGATTTATATTTCTTCATGGGTATCCTGCTCAGGGATACTTTGCTCTTTGTAGTTGTCTAGTTTGTACTTAGCTTTTCATTTCACTCTGGTTTGGGTGAAAAAGAAGAATTTTGCATACATTTTTTTCTTCATTAGTCTACAGATGTTTATGTTTTTGTCATCTCTATAATAATATTTTAATCTTTTAATATCCACATTGTTTCATTTATCATTAAAAAATTTAACTGTTATTCAACCACAAATTAAATTTTCTGAATTTAGTAAGTCTTCTTTGGGAAAATTGTAAGTACACAATAAAGAATATAAGAATTTAGCTCTAACAGTTTAATTTTTTGTTCTATGGTTAATAAAATATTTCTGAGTTCACCCAGAGCTATTCAGTCAGGCTGTCAAGAGGTTGCTGGGGCCTATGTCCATCTCAGGGTTCCTTTGAGATTTACACACATCCAAAAAGGGACAGTCTTTGTGCTATGTACAGTGCTGCTCACATGTGGAGAATCATTTTTACCCATTCCACTCATACTATCAGCAAGAGGAGCCAAACTTTCAACTTCAAAAGACCAAGATACCAGCTTAAAAGAAGTTACCACCATACCATTAAATACAAAATGGGGGATGCCCCTCTCAGATCACAGATTCTGAGTTCTACAAAGTTTTCTCTTACACAGACCCAGGGACTTTTGATGTTTTTGATAACTTATGAATATGACCCAGCTTCCTTTGCTCTGTGGCCACTTGTGGTATAATCCCTCTCACCTGAAGCAGGGGAATGGCAATTCAATAGCTCTAAAGCACACTGATTTAGATAGTGAATAAGATGATAGTCTCATTTTATCCAGTGATGAAACACATGTTTAGAAACTAACACTCTGGAACACAGAAAAAAATAGTTCTTTAAAGAAAGTTTAGGACCTGGGAAAATCTGAGTGTAAGTGACTGACAACATAGCCAAATGCCTGAGAGATCCTTGTAATGCTAGTCAATCTCTCCTATTTTCAATAATTCTCTTCATTGTCACTTTTGTTGTCCAAAGACAAGCTATTTCAATACCCAGGTGAGGAGTGATGGTGGCCCTAACTCGGGCAGCCAGCTGTAGGAACAAACAAGACAGGAACAATATGAGAGCTATGTTGACAACAGCAATATAAATCCTCAGTTTCCTGTCTGCATTGTCAAATTAAAGTAGAGCTGAGCATGGAGCATTTATCCTTAACTCATTTTGTGGCAAAACTGACTTCAACTGGGGGTAGGAGGAGATTTATAATCCTAATCCTACAAAATGTGAATATTCATATATTTCACTGTAGAAAAATGATTTGATTATGTGTGCTACCCTGTTTTATGTGATATATGATATTGCAATATATTACCTTATTAAAATTTGAAAAATTTAAATCTCTGAAGCACACCTTGTTCCATGGATTTCAGGTAGATATGAATAGAATAGTAAAAAGGTGGGCTTGGAAGCCAGACTGCCCAATTCTAATCCCAGCTATATTACCTAATATCTGTATGACCTTTGGTATGTTACGTTGCCTCTCTAAACCCCAGTGAAAATAATGGCACCTACTTCATTCTGGTTTTGTGAAAATTAAGTGACCAAGTAGATACAAATTGTTTAGAAGTTGCTTGATGTTACAAAGAATGACCTAGGGACGACTGGCAAAAACCTGGATGCCAGGTTACTATACCCTCAGAGTGATCAACCATTAACAAAGCGGTGAACTCTATAGGATTGGGCAACCCTGGATACTGGAAGAGAGTGGAGAAAAGCATTTACTGGTAAAAATGAAACATTACTGCTATCACTTGGAGCTACAGTGTTTGAGATCTAACAGGTTTTCTGGGATCTAGATGACTCTATTGTCAACTTATGTTGTGTCCTTGTACAAACCACTTGCCCTCTCTGGACCTTTGGAACAAGAAAAGATAAATTAGATGATTTCTTGAGGATGTCCAGCTTGAACACATACTGCAGAAGAGCAACGCTGAGGGTTTTAAAACCTCTCCCTTGCTAATTCCTGAGGGCTAAAGCAACACAATCCTTGTTTTCATAACCCACAGTTATGTCCAGGGCCAGACCAGTGTAGCAGATGGACAGACCTAAGACCTAGATGTTTGTAATTGATCAGGACACACTATAATGAAGTAATTTTCTTGTCTTCATTCTCCATGTCAGCAAGGATCTGCCTGCCACGGAGGACGGGTGACAGAGTAATCTGAGCTGCAGCTGAAAACCTGCTTTTTCTCTATAGTTATTTACCCTGCCATGAGATGTGGCAGGGAATAGGAAAGAGTCCAGACAAGCAAGATAATTTGGCTGTTCTCAAAATATCATGTAGGCACTTTAAAAATGAACTAATTTATGCTTTGTAATGTTTTCAGTAATGCATAAGTTAATTTAGAGTTTGAATCAGAGCTAACAGAAAATTTTTATGTTGCCAGCCATCCAAGGGCCAAAGAAAATCATATTGTACAATCATGTTCCCTCTGCTGTACCAAGAATTTCACTTTGCATGAGTAATGAGCTCTGGGAAAGAATATGTAACATTCATTCTTTTTCAGTATCAAAGAATGCTCAGTATTACCTGGAGATCTGCAAACTCTTCTGGGGCTTATAAGCCTCTAGGTTGAGGCAAAAGCATAGCCATTGCAGACCTATTTTTTTGTTTGTTTGTTTTAAAATATATTTTATTGATTTTTTATAGAAAGGAAGGGAGAGGGATAGAGAGTTAGAAACAACGACGAGAGAGAAACATTGATCAGCTGCCTCCTGCACACCTCCTACTGGGGATGTGCCGGAAACCAAGGTACATGCCCTTGACCGGAATCAAACTTGGGACCTTTCAGTCCGCAGGCCGACACTCTATCCACTGAGCCAAACCAGCTAGGGCATTGCAGACCTGTTTTACAAGCTCTGCCAGCTCAAGGCACTGCCATAAATTAACACAAGCCCCAATCTTCTCAACTGAGATATGGACAATCCAGGCCCATCATCTGCTGGAAACCAGACTCTGAATTAGGAAATAAGCCACATTGCCAGTGAGGACCCATGTGGAAGATGATACCTTCCCACCCACAAAAACTGCATTAAAGGCCAAGTTGTGTGACTCAAAGTAGTTAAGGATATAGAATTCCCTTCACACATCCATTCTATGAGACAATGACCCATTTTTCTCTAAGGTTCTTGTCCTGCAATTTTTTTTAACCTCAGAGAATTTTACAATAGCTAGTTTTGTGACAAACTAAACAAAGACACGAAAACAGCAAAACTAGTCACAGATAATATTGAAACAGAGTTAGAAAATGAAGGTATATCACAGACCTGAAAGCTGTAGTTCATTTGTTACTATAGCATCCTGTCTCCCACCTATAAACAGCTATACAAGCCCTCCTGAAACCCAGACCCTGATATGGTCATTCAAGCCATCCCATTTGTTATCAGTCTGATTTGATGTAAGTATAACAAACATCTCTGGGGTGCATCTTGTTTCTGCTTTGTGGAATCTTTAACACAGCACTTGTTGTTCCTATGAGAACCTTTTAATGGAACTATCCAACTGTCATAAAAAGACAAGGATAATTTGACATTTGAATTACTAAAAGGCCTCTCTAGATGTTGACATTCTGGCTAGTTCTGAGGGGTGCTAGATGTTCACACTTGAAAATGCTGTACATGAAAACACACTGTTGGACCAAAAATTACTGTAGAGTGTACAGATATAATGTGGAAGCTCTAAAATTGCACAGGTTACCCCAATTATAATTTTATTTCATAGCATTTAACTTATAAGATGTAAAGGATAAGAGTAAACATAATTCAAGGACTTTCCTTCTGGAGAAGGTGTTAATGTGTTTTAGCTTGTACACAGAATAATTACATCATGTTAGGTGGATTTATGACCTTATTATCTTTATTTGGGAAATAAGTATGATTTACAAAGAAGTGTATGAGTGCCAACTTGACAAGGGGTGCGTTGTAATGGCTTCTATTATTTGTCAACTAGACTGGGCCAAGAGGTGCTCAGATATCTTCTTAAATGTTATTTCTGGCTCTGTCTTGGTGTATCACCATGCTGGAGAGGTGCATTCGATGCAGAATGAGGACATATGGAAATCAGAGAGAAGGTGTTATACCACTGATGGAGTAGCCAGAGAAATGGCATCCTGGCATTGGGAGTAGTATAAACCAGAGCTGAGGTGGCAGATTAACAAAAATGTGAACAGGAAAGATTAGAGCTTAGGTTACTGTCTTAAGCACACCAGTGAGAGAGGTCTGGTAAGGGGAAGGCTGAATGGGAAGGTCCTTGCCAAGGAGCCTATACATGGAAGCCTAGATCTACTGAAACACTGGCAGATTCAGAACAACTGAGAATCTGATGGGCCACATGGCTAGTGGCCCATTTTTACATGCAGATTCTAGTCACACTCACAACCAAACCATCAAATGTTAGAATGATTATTAATTGTAATACAAGCCTGGCATAAATACAGAACTTGCACTTTTCAAAGCATTTCTTCATCACTTAATTAATTTTTGCCTTTATAGAAAATCTTATGCAGGTAAGGAAGGTGCTATATTTGCTTGCATAGAGAGATAAGTTTCTTACCTGTGGTTATCTAATCAGCCAAGGACAGAGAAAAGTGGTCTAGTACCTAGCATTAGTTTTTTTTTCAGCAGCTTCATGTCCTTTTTAAGGATTGACTGGCACAAAATAAGCCAGGTTTCTACTGGTGAATTGCTCATTTTTACAAGGTCTCCAGATCCTGGGCTTCTTGGGACCATGGCTTCTCATTTTTCAACAGGTCTTCAATTTGAAGACTGGATATTGATGAGAATTATTTGGAGCTTATAAAGGCTAATTACAGTTAAGGAATATGAAAATTGGGAACTCAGAAGAAAATTGGCTTCTACTACGGCCTAGGCAGAATAATCAAGAAATTAGCAGAAAGTGATGGCAACTATAAAGAGGCACTAGAGCATAATTGAAATATTCAAATTAAATATATGCTGCAAAGTGGTCTATCCCTTGAGAATCCAAACCATCTTCTTTGCTATCAGGCCATCATACAACTAAAAAACTTTTCAGGGTAAGTTGAGCTCTGTAAAAGGATTGTCTCATAAGCTATGTCTGGGACTTGGGTTGAGGAGCAATGGCTAATGGAGAAGCTTTACTGCAAGACACATAGGGACACTGGCTGGACCCCATACTTTTATGGTTGCTTTGAAAAATTAAAGCAGGTACAATCAGAGAAATAAAGGGTCTGAACTCACAGCATGGGAAAGCCTTTGAGAATAGTCAGGGTTTTAGCTGGTGAGGCAATGGCTCCAGGTGACACAGTCAATATTTTCAGTAATTTTAATAGGGATATCAAAATAATAAGGGATTTATAGGTAGTCACTAGAATCCAAAAGAAAGACTTAAAACTACATTGAAAGTATTTTAAACCAAATATTCTTGACCTCCTTTCCCATGCCACACCATGGACACACACTTTGCATATATAATCTCATTTAACCTTCAGGATCATCCCATGAAGTAGGATCAGACCTGTCCCAAGGCCACTGCTCTTTCCATTATATCACACAGATCTCAATTCATTATAAGAAACATTCAACAGTTAGAGATATGCAACAATGGAATCTATCCTAAATGAGGCAGTGATTCTCTATTATTTGAGACATTCAAACAGAGACTGAGTCAAAATTGCCAGGTATTCAGATATTAGGTATGGGTTGGATCACATAACCTCTAATGACCCTACTAACAATGAGCTGTTTGGACCCAGCCACTTCAAAAGCACGTGTGAAGCATTTACATGAAAACACACTATTATAAATAAGTGTTATTTATTTATAACAGGGGCACATGTTACAAATAAATCTCTGATTGATCCCCAGTAACTGGAAAGAAGAGAGATCAATGACTCACAAATCATTCTAAATCCTTTTCTAGTCTCCTAATAGATACTATTTATTACCCACTTCACAAAGTTTACTAATTTGACAACAGCCTTCTGTTTTCTTGCCATTAATGGTAGAAAAATATCCATAGAGGAAAAGAGGGACAGATGGTCCAGCCTGCATATGCAGCTTAGCATTGAGAACAGTTGTAAAAGGGCCAGGGGGGAAAAGTGAGATAACCCATCTTGACATAGTAATATTTTTACCAATTCACCATTTCCCAGAAGGCACAGGGTCTTACTCTAGCTAATAAATGTTAACTCCACCCTCCATCTTCACATTCGGATCCTTAAGAAGAATGCCCTTTCCTCTAAATTACTCTAGCACATCTTCCTATCATCCTATCTGATCTCTGACCAACCTATAACATATGAGCTTTTAATGTGCTTTTGGCTGAGCCTTAATGTGAATTCTGACATAATTACATTTTGTAATGTGATACAAGCAGATACACCTAAATAATTAGCCTTAGAAATGCAAATGCTTATGCAGGTATAAGCAATGCCTTTATATCTTTATACACCATCTACTTCTCCAGAAAGATATTTGGCAGTCAAAATACAATATTTTAGTGGCAATGCAATGAAACCAAATTATATAAACAAGAGCAAAAAATAAAAGGGTCAAGTAATAAGAAGTAGAAGGGAGGAAATATTGTGTAAATGTACTACAGATTTTTTATCTACTCATATGGTGATAACCAAGAAGGTAAAAAAAAAACCTATACTTAGAAAACTACAAGATGTTGAAAAAAAGAGATAAAGGAAGATATAAACAAGTGGAAGAATATACTGTGTTTATGGATTGGTAGAATCAACATCATTAAAATGTCCATACTACCCACAGCAATCTAGGGATTCGAAGCAATCCCTATTAAAATACCAACAGCGTATTTCATAGATCTAGAAAGAAAACATACCAAAATTTATATAGAACCAAAAAGACCTCTAATAGTCACAGAAATCTTGAGAAAAAAGAACAAAGTTGGAGGAATCACAATATCAGATACCAAGTTATACTACAAAGCCACTGTACTCAAAACAGCCTGGTATTGGCATAAGAACAGGCATATAGATCAATGAAACCAAACAGAGAACCTAGAAATTGACCCAAGCCATTATGCTCAATTGATATTTTACAAAGGAGTCAAGAGCATACAATGAAATCAAGACAGTCTCTTCAATAAATGGTATTGTGAAAATTGGACAGGTACATGCAAAAAAAAAAATGAAACTGGACCAGCAACTTACACCGTACATGAGAATAAATCAAAGTGGGTAAAAGACTTAAATGCTAGTCCTGAAGCCATAAAAATATTAAAAGAAACCATGGGCAGCAAAATCTCAGACTTCTGTCATAGCAATACATTTACCGATACGTCTCCTAAGATGAAGGAAACTAAGGAGAAAATAAACTAATGGGACTACATCAAATTAAAAAGCTTCTTCACAGCAAAAGAAACCATCAACAAAATGACAAGAGATCCCACTGCATGGGAGAACATATTTGCCAATGATACACCCAATAAGGGGTTAATTTCCAAAATATATAGGGAACTCATACAACTTAACAAAAGGAAAATAAATAATCCAATTAAAAATTAGTAAAGGACCTAAATAGACACTTCTCCAAAATGAACAAACAGAAGGCCAAGACATATGAAAAAATGCTCAGTCACTAATCATTTTAGAGATGCAAATCAAAACGACAATGAGATACCACCTCACACCTGTCAGAATGGCTACTATCAACAAATTAACAAATGACAAGTGCTGGCAAGGATGTGGAGAAAATGGAACCCTAATGCACTGCTTATGGGAATTCAGATTGGTACAGCCACTAAGGAGAACAGTATGGATTTCCTCAAAAATTAAAAATGGAACTCCCATTTAACCCAGTAATCCCACTTCTAGGAATATATCTCAAGAAATCAGAAACACCAATAGAAAGAATATATGCACCCCTATGCTCATAGCAGCACAATTTACAATAGCTAAGATTTGGAAATAGCTCAAGTGCCCATCAACAGATGAGTGGATAAAAAATATGTGGTACATTTACATAATGGAATACTACGCAGCTGTACAAAAAGAAAAGAACTCCTACCATTTGCAACAGCATGGATGGATCTGGAGCATATTATGCTAAGCAAAATAAGCCAGAGAAACATAAGTATCACATGATCTCACTCATATGTGGAATCTAATGAACAAAATAAACTGATGAACAAAATAGATCCATAGACATAGAAGCATGGAATAGATTATGGAATCTCAGAAGAAAAGCAGGAGAGAGGTTGGTTGGGTGGGAAGAGATCAATCAAAAAACTTGTATGCATATATGCATGACCCATGGACACAGACAATAGGGCGGTGAAGGCCTGGGGTGGGAGGTGGGGATGGGCTAAAGGAGGTCAATGTGGGGAGACCATATGCAATACTTTCAAAAATTAAGATTTTATTTTTGAAAATAACACACACAAAAAGAAGGACAACCTGTTTCTTATTTCAGAACTCTCAGAAAAATCTGTTGCCTAGGTCTTTGCTTAAAAGAACTATCACAACATAATGGATGGTATGCTTAATAGGAGTTTTACCCAAGAAATGCACTGATATTCCACATATGGTATCTATTAAGTGGACCCTCAGGAAAATCCAAATGTATAATGTTAAGCTATAGTTCTGTGAAGCCAGTTCCACTGGGAACAGGATGATAGATACCAGGTCTGTAGCTTCGGGCTCTGGTATGATATAGGGATAAAGCCTTGAAAATTTGGAGGAATTCCCTAAAACTGGCACTTTTGAATATCAATGGCTTCCTCTGGGCTTTTGACAGGAACTATAATATAGATAATTCAAACTAAAAGTCCCAAGAGGTGGTTGAAAAGAAGGGGAGGTGCTCTTCAAAGTTGACAGAAATAGGATCCATATCCAACTCAGCATGGAAATAGCCAGAGTATCACCTGCAAACTGGATCTATGCATGTCTCAAAGGGCAGCTTCATTCATACACTTGGGATGTATTTTCTCTTTTCTAATCAGCATTTAGCTATAGCACATCTGTGCATACCACAGACACACAAAGGCCATAATCACATCTATGCTCATGGCTTTCAAATTGATAACTCCAATCTAGATCTCTAGAGGTCAATGGTGAGAAAAACAAACTTATGTAATACTCTAAACAATAAAGAATTTACATTTTTAAAAAATGAACTGATTCCTTGAATATCACAATTTACCAAAACTCATCAAATATTAAGTATATAATCTATTTAGAACCCTAGAACTATTAAAGAAATTTCATCTGTGTTTATTAAACTCCTAAAAAAAGAAACCAGTGCTCCTAGATGAATTTATTAGTGAACTATACTAAACATTTATATAAGAGACCCATTTTACATAATCTCTTGCTGAAATTAGAAAAGGACTACTTATTCACTCATTTTATGAGGCCACTATACCATGATACCAAATCAGACAAAGTAATAGCAAGAAAACTCATTAATGCCAAGTTCATCAACAAAATAGCAAATCAAGTTCAGGAGTATGCAAAAATAATAATGTCATAACCAAGTGGGGTTTATCCTGAAATTGCAAGTTGGCTCAATATCTAAACTAATAAAAGCGAAACAATCAAATTAACCGTTTCTCCGAGATGGGGTAAGCCACGCCCACCAGCCAATCAGAGTGGCTGTATGCAAATTAGCCCAGCCAACATGGAGGCCGCCACTCACGGACCTGAGTAAATGGCAGTTTCCATTGCAGCAGGAGTGAAAGTGAAGCTGCGCCAAGCTGCGCCCGCTCCGCTTAAACTGGCTCTAGCGAAACACAGGTTTGAAACAATATAACAATCATAGAATCCTCGGGAGCCAAAGGACACAGCAGCCCAGGCCTAACCAGTGAAAGTAACATTGTCTCATTATAGACGCTGCGAGGTGAAGCAGAGAGGAGGCTTCCTTAGTAGTTAGTAGGTCGCCTTAAAGGAACAGTGTATCAATTATAGAAGAAAAACAAACCCTGGCCCTAAAGGAACAGCATCAATTATAGGAGATAAACAAGCCCCAGGCCTTAAAGGAACAGCATCAATTATAGAAGATAAACAAACCCCAGAAACCTGCGTCCAGCCAGCCTTGCTGGGACATTGGGTCAATGGGAGCTGTGGGCAGCCTTAAAGCCTGTCACCCAGGCTGGTCAGGCACGCCAGCAGGTGGACATCCCCTGAGGGGTCCCAGACTAAGAGAGGGCACAGGCCGGGCAGAAGGACCTCCCAAATGCAGAGTGGCTGCAGGGCGGGACAGCGCAGAACCCAGGACCCGTGAGTGGGAAAAAGGTGGCAGGGTTGGAGGGCACTGGGAAGCGGGTAAGAGGTGGCAGGGGGTCGGTGGGCTGGTTGGTGGGCTTCCCAGGCCCTTTGCGGGGCATCGGGGAGCGGGTAGGAGGTGGCAGGGGGTCGGTGGCCTGCTTGGCAGCTGTCCAGGCCCTTGGAGGGACATCGGGGAGCGGGAAAGAGGAGGCAGGGGGTCGGCGGCCTGCTTGGTGGGCTTCCCAGGCCCTTTGTGGGGCATCGGGGA
>PVJC01037241.1:0-17319 GCA_004026665.1 Murina feae | reverse complement strand
TCTAAGGCGTGCACCGTGGACTCGGGGGTCATTTGTTACCCGGCACATCGTGGCCATCCTGACTGTGTAGAGATCTCCACAGCTACAGAGGGAGCTCCCGGGAAGCACAGAGCTGCCTCCTGCGAGCCAGGCCGCCTGGTGGCTGGCCCTTCGGAAGACACTGCAGACAGTCCCCCCTCCACCACTGCCCCCTTCCCCGGGCCCACCGGCAGCACTCACCCGAGTCGGACGCCGCCGGGCTCACCAGGCTGAGCAGCTCCCGCTCCTTCTCGTAGTCGCCTTTGCAGAGCAGCTGGCCCTCCTTCAGCACGAACTCGTCCCCCTTCTGGAGCTGCCGCTCGCACACGCAGCAGCAGAAGCAGCCCAGGTGGTACACGCTCTTCTGGGCCCGCATCACAAACTCATTGGGTGCGATGGCCTCGAAGCAGCCCCCGCATTTGACAGCAAACAGCCTGGGAGTGGGACAGAGGAGGGAGGTCTGTGACAGGTCCACCGGGCCCGTCTCCCTCACGTCGGCAGCAAAAGGGGCTTGGAGAATGGGCGGGCCGAGGAGGCTGGAACGCAGAGGCCGCACAGCGGGGTCCCACCAAGGCACTCCTGTCCTCGTCACCCTGCAGGGGGGTCGGGAGAGGCTCGAGCTCTTTTCCAGACGACCTCAGGACGACCTAATTCTTTACCAAAGCCTGTGGCATAGGCAAGAGGCAATGAACTTGCCCTAAAAGTACCTCTGCTTCATTCCTGACGGCATCCATGTGTCTATTTCCAAAACAGAGAGTTGTTTTCTCTTTTTAAACAACTGGGAAAGAAAGCCTCTCTGTCCCTGACGCCAGAGGGTCAAGGGCATGGAAAGGTCAGCGGCTGACGCGAGAGGACACGGCAAGGCGGGTAGAACTTCCCGAGTGAGAACACACGACGCCACACCCCGCCTCTCTTCCCGCAGTGAAGGAAGCCAGGCTGCAGGAGTGGGCTACCTCCCGGGACTCCTCCAAGGACAGGGCCAGCCTGCAGGCGTGTCCCGCACGGCCCAAGTCAGAGGCCCAGGCCTGGGCCACCACACAGCCCTCCCTGCTCTCACCTGGAGCACCTGGCGGCCTCCCTCTTCCTCAAAACTTAAATAAGGGAGTGAGGCTGGTGGACAGCCCCAGGGGCTGGTGTGGCTCCGAACACAGGCCCAGGGGCCAGCAGCCCTCCCCTCCTCCGCTGCCGAGTGTGGCGCTGCCAGGGCTGGGTCTCCCGGACTAATCGCCTTGACCCCTCCAACCCCCTATGCTGGGTGCTGCGCATCAGAAGAAGAGCCTCCACTTTCTCCCTATTGGCCGTCCTGAGCCGGCCGGCCAGTCCCTCCCAGGAGCCCCTCCAAGCCCCCCACTAGCCCCTCCCTGGCCCCTCCCTGGCCCCTCCCTGGCCCGTCATCCCAAGGCCCCCACTGGCCCCTCCCTGGCAGACACTCAAGGAGGCAGCAAGGCCCAGGCATCTGCAGCCTCAGGTGGCCACACCTGTGCTTGTTAGCTTCCTTCCACCCTGTGAGTTGACCCCTCCTCCTCCTGAAGGTCGTCCCCACTGCAACATCCTCCCCGACAGAGAAAGGGGGTCAGAGTGGGCTCCCCAGCAGCTAGGGAAGGGGTGGCAATTGTCTGGGCTCCAATCCCAGGCCTGGTCAGTGGGGATGAGAGATGGGGACCGACGTGCAGTCCTGTTTCTCTCCACTAGGTCCCCTCTTGGTGAAAACCAGGTGCCCCTCACCCTCGACTCTTGTCGCCCTCCCTCCCCCTGAGCAACTCAAGGAGCAATGTGCACACAGCCCGTCACGTGTGCCACATGTGTGCACAGCTGCCAGCGCCAAGAAGAACGCAGCTGCTGACACACACCTTCCCTTCGCTTGAAGGCTTAGAGAAAGTCCAGGTCCAAAGTCTAGGTCACAAAATACAGCTGTCTCTCCCCAATTTCCCAGGCCTGGCCCCTCTGACCGCTCCTGAGGCCTCGCTGGGGCGGAGCCTGGCCTGAGCTGTGCCCTGCGAGCGGGCAGGTCTCCCGCAGCCCCTGGCGCCCCCATCACAGATCCTCCTGGGAACATGGCAGGTCACCCTCACCTCACAGGGGAACGGCAGGTGGCAGGTGGGCATGCACCAGGCACCAGGAGGAACCTGTCCTTGGCTCTACAAAGCCTGCCTTGGCGGGAGTCTGAGGCGTGGAGGAGGAGGTACCGGACAAGAGGGACCGAGGGCAGGCCAGCTCGAGGGGCAGTGGAGGCATGCCCTCGGACAATCGCATCCTTCCCACGGGGCCAAGACGCCGCCACGCCGCAACCTCCCACTGTCCCAGGTGCCTGGAGGATGGCAGGGAAGAGGAAGGGGCCGATCTGGGGCCAGAGCACAGGAGGTGGAGCAGGAAGACCTGGCTCCTGTCCACCCTTTACCCAGGGACCTCAGCTCTGACCTTTGATGGACCAGAGTGACATAAAAAACTTAGAGGCTGGGCAGACCCTGTGTCCATCCCGGGAGTCCCTCACTCCACACCTGTTAACCAGAGACACCAATCGGCCAGCACCTCATCTCAGGCCCCAGAGGGTTTCGGCATGACCCCCTTGCATGCAGTTCTCCAAACAACATCTTCCTAGAACTGTATCACTCACAGCTACGTCTTCACAAATACAACACAGCCAAAGCCAACGAGATTGTGTGCAAACACATATGCACACACACACCACCACAGCTAAACCCCCTGTCTCCGTATGTATGTATTGGTATGTTTAAGTGTGTGTGTGTGTGTGGGGGGGTGTATCCTTTTGGGGAACATGGAGGAGGAAGGAATTACCCAGAGTGAGAGAGGGACAGCGGTGAAATGCAAGCCCGTGGGACTGCAGGAAACACATTTCCAAAAAGAATTAATCCATTGATTGATTGATTGATGATTGATTTCTAAAGAAGATTTTGCTTGAAGAAATCTTTAAGCGGCTGCTCCTAGGCGTGTCTGAAACTCCCCGGGGTTGGAAAAGTCCTTAATTTGCTCCATTTCATGCTTCATGCTTTTCTTAAAGGTTTGGAATCCTGCTTTGTAGCTATGGAGACAAGAATGTTTCCAAAGCAGAGATGACGGCTGGCACCTGAGGGACTCCTCAGGGACCAGTCTAAGGCGATCAAGAAAGAGGTGACCCTGGGGAGGGCGGGAGGGCTCCCTGAGCGGCAGGAGTAGCCGACAGCCTGCGAGGCCAGGTGGACACGTGGCCTTCGCCGCCCATGTGCAGTCTAGGCAGAGTCACTCCACTACCCTGCGTATCGGGTCCTTGTCATTACGACATGGCTCAGCCCCCAAACTGTTTTACCTCAAAGGAGAAGAAACCCGTGGAAGACAGAAACGAGGGGTTCACCTTGATTGAACACCGCGTGGTGCCAGGAACTGCACCATTTCTACTCCGCAGGGGAAGAGCTCGACCAGAACCCCTACGTAAGCTCAGTCTCCCCAGGACGGCCTCAGGGACCGCTCACAGGCTCTTCCTCCCCTTCTCTCCGGCACCCCATCCGTCTGGCACTGTTTGCTCAGCAGAAATAAGTAGAAAGATCACGCAGCTGGGGTGCGGCCGCAGCTCGTGCGAGGGTTTCTGGACCGGCCCCTGACTCTACAGGGTGTCCGGAGGCTCTGCTGCCCTGAGGGTGACGGGCAGGAGTCAGGACTAAGCTGACCCCATCAGGCTCTCAGCTCCTGGGCCCCAAAGTTCCCTGAGAGACCCCTGAGAGAGGCCTCTCCGCTGTGGATTTAGGTTAAGAACAAACAATGCCTGGGAGACCCTCTCCAACCCAACACCACCGTGAGGAGTCTACATTCCTCCAACACGCTCAGGGCCAAGGAAGTTCCGCCGGGACCCCGTCTGCTGGGAGTGTGGGGGGCCCTGTTCCCAAGGTGCAGGCAGAAATGCAGGCCAGCGAGTTAGGCCAGGAGGAGCCCAGGATGCTCAGCCACAGACCCTGAGCTGTGGAGGCAGCAGGACCAGAGCAGCATGGAGTCATCAAATCACCACTTAGCTCTGTGACCTTAGTCTGGTGATGGCGGTGTTAGTTCACTCACCAATAAACTGGGACCAATGAAAAAACTCACCCTACAGAGCTCCAGTAAGGGTTAACTAACGCATCAAAACCACCGAGCACAGTGCTTGCTTGGCACCTGTAAGCCCTCAACACAATGGTAACCGTACGACGGTGGTGAAGAGCCTGGGAGAATCAGGGTTAGTAAAGGAGGGTGGAGAGAGAGGGATTGTGCAGGTGGTCCAGGACCAAGGTCATGAGCGACACAAGGATGTCGAGGCCAGCTTTTCGGTTGCACTGGCTATGGACTGGGGGACCAGGCCTCACCTGCGGCAGTAGTCTTGGGCTAGAGATTCACCTGGATGTACCCAACTAAGAATTCCAGCTTAGAGGATGCTTCCGTAACATGCCTTCTTGCTCTATCAACATAACAACCCAGAGGCTGGCTGTCAGAACTTTCATTTTCTCCTCAGTATCAATACTCTTGACGTTTTCACCCATGAATTCCCACGCCTTCCTCCACTCTCCACCCCCCCTCCGGCCCCTTGTCCTCTATATGTAGACACTAGAAGCCACCATGTCATCCCCATCTCCACCCTCCGGACTATGCACAGCAGCCCAACACAGGAAGGCTGCAGAACATGGCAGCCTCATGAACACCCAGCGCCATCCAGGGCAGGGGCTGGGAGGCCCAGGACCACCAAGCAGGAATATAAGGGGACCCCATCATGACACCCCAGGGTAGGTTTGCAAGCTCAGACCTTCATGAACCTGAACTCAGAATCCTGACAACATCATGGGGGGCTCCTCAAAGCCTCCACGCCATGGGAACTGAAGTGGAAGGATGGAGACCAGAATTACACTAATTGCAACTGGAGCAGCTGGTCGTGTCCTGGTCTCACTCCACCAAACTACGGTACACAGAGAACTGCTGTCAGCCTCAGCGAGCACCTGTCCACCTGCACGGCCCAACCCCTGCATCAGGGTCATTTCATTTTTTAATTGATTTTTTAAGAGAGGAAGGGGGAGGAGTTGAGGGGGAGAGAGACATATCAATGTGTTGTTCCACTTGTTTATGCATTCATTGATTGATTCTTGTATGAGTCCTGACCAGGGATCAAAACCACCACTTTGGCCTATCAGGACGACACTCCGACCAGGGCCCATCAGGTGTATTTTTTAGTCCTGGGTTTAGGAATGTGAGAGAAAGTCTTTGTGTCCCTCTGCAAAGCACGCTCAGTTTCCACCCTCTCCACCAGGGGGCAGTACAGCAGCACTCACTAATGCCATGTTGACTTGGTAATTGAGGTCATCCAGGCACCAAGACAGGCATTGGCCATAAGCCAAGACTGTCTGTCGGGTGACTCTGCAGCCGGGAGCCTGGGAGACCATGTGGCTGAACTGACGGAGAGTATTCAAAAGTATTGGAAACCAAAAGCATGGCTTGTGGCCTTAGAAGTAGTGACACAAGCAACCTTGTCAGCTGGCTCCAGGTCTCTGTCCTTGAGACTGAGCCAACACCACCACAATGAGCGCCAGAGCCCGTGGGCCTGGGGCGGTGGGAAAGTCTGCAGGGACAATAGACGTGGCAGGGTCTGCTATAGGAGACAGTCTCGAGGCTCTGCGGTGGGGAGAAAATGGGGAACAATAGTGTCTGGCAGAGCCAATCGGAGGCTCCGTGTCCCTGGGGTCCTGGGGAGCAGTGAGGGCCGTACAAAGGGATGGGAATGGGGAGCGTGGTGTCTGCGGGGCCCAGAGCACCTCGCTGAGAAGTGCAGGGTAGCATGTTGGCTTGGCATCCATCGCAAAAGGGTGGCTGAGTCTCTCCCTCGCTCTCACACAGCGTCTGCTCGAGGTGAGCCGACAGAATGGGGACAGCACGGTTTTCCAGTCTGACAGAACCTGGGTTCAAGCCTGGGTTCCTTCCACCTCTGAGACTGGGCCAGTGGCCACGCTCCCGAGCACCTGCTGCTCCATCGACACGTCATAACGACTTCACGAGACGCCTTGGAGATTGAGAGATGGCGTGTTTGAAGTGTCAGACACCCGCAGAAATCAATGGGACATATCTGCCCACGTCAATATTGGTATGAGATCATTTATTGCAAGACTGAGCCAAAATTAGAACGTCATGCATTTCTCAAGGCTGTGACTCTCCTTGTTACAACAAATTAAACCAGACAAGCCTTTCGTAAGTTACTGCAGGAGCCCGACAGGCACAATGAGAGGACACGTGCTTGAGGGGATGGCAGGTGCATCTCACTCAGGTGACCACGGCTCTGGGCTCCCCTCACCTGAGGTCAGCGTTGACATTAGTCAACGGGTGGTGGCCAGCACGCCGGCCACTGCCTGATGCCCAGCATCCCTTCAGGAAGTCGGCTGAGCTGTGTGTTGAGCCAACCAGAGCCAACAGCTGCTACCAGGCCAGCGCTGACATTATCTGGCAAATATTTGGAAGAGGCTCGTTCGCATCGCCTCTCGCGGCTCAGGTGACACTGCTCACAGGCTGTGGACCTGCGCTGCGACATCTATCTTCCTATTTTGCTTCCCTGGTCATCAGCCCCCCACAAAGATCAGTCACCCTCTCCCCTCATGTTATAACTGGAAAGAAACCAACGCTGAGAAGGAGCAGGACCTACCCCAGACCACAGAGAACATGAAGGTCACGAGAGAGCCAGGCAGAGCTTGGGGCTCGGTCCATGGTCAACAAATAAAAGCGCTAAATATGGCCCAACTGGGGATGGAAAGGTGTCCCTGGGCCCCTGGGCTGTAACCCTAACCAGCTGAGGAAGTGGACAGTGTGTGAGACAGTGAGTCGCTCCTGCTCTCTCGGTCCCCCCGCCCCCGCCACCACCCCACCGCCACCTTCCCTTTTCTGAAACCTAGAAAGCTGTTGAGGAGTCAGGCTGCAGAGCAAAAAAACCGCGGTGAGCGCGTGGACTCCACGACCCCGGCCGGGGCAGCACGGCGCGGATCACAGGCTCTCCACGGTGTCACGCAGACATGCAAACATGGCAGGAAACATAAGGCAGGCGCACAGAAAATATATGTTTCCTTTTTAGGGAGTTAAAGGTTTGGTTTCCTTTGAAAATGTCAGTATTCCTTTCCCTTCATCCTCATTAGCCTCCTGGGACCCTCGTAAGCATACCCAGCACACACACAGCCAGGGATGAGGTATTTTTAGCTGATATTCTGGGCACAGATTCCTATTGTTTCACGATTTTTGGCTTGGCTGGATGGCACGTGGCCAATACAATGTATACTCTTACAAACAATGCATGTTCCTGGCTGTGTGTGTGTGTGTGTGTGTGTGTGTGTGTGTGTGTGACAATAGTGGGCGGACAGGGCTTTACTGATGATGTTTTGACGGGAAGGATTCGGAGGGCCCAGCAGGGGGCAACACTGAGCTCTCCGTGAATCCTGGTTGCTTTTGTTGCCATCGCTTCTCATTTTTTACCATTGTGCTCTTCAGGGCGAAAACGCCATGTTGTCACAGCCCAAGAGCTCCTCGTGGAATCAACTGAAACAAACAGCACAGTGTTAGGAACCAGACGAATTCTCAAAGCCATGGGCCCTGCTCCCAACCTGCTGGTTACCCGTGGGCAGTCCACGACCATGCTCAAAGCCCTGGGCGTTGCTGCCGTTCTCCCTTCTCCTCACGTAGGAGGTGGGCAAAGTAGGTTAATAATCATAATAAATAACACAATGACTAGTTATTAAGGAACACAAGAATAAACTGTAAACCTAATTTGCCCGTGACTACACAGACAGTATGTCCCCAAAAATGAATACACACTGTAACAGCTGGCAGCTCAGTTTTGAAAATGAAATGTATTCTGATATACACTGCCTTTATAATTATTCAAAGGGTGTGCGCGCATTTCTTGGGACGTCCTATACGTAACACCTGTTCGTAAGGATCACCCCATCTTCTAGGGGTGACGAGAAAAGACAATCACAGACGGACAATCTGAGTAAAGATCTCCTGTCACGTGACAGCAAAGCCACAGGGAGCGGCCACATGGGACCTGGCCTTCCCATGTGCAGGGGGACAGCCTCTCTGGATGATCTCCACCTCCAGAATGTCTTTCGCTCAAAGGTCTCAAAGCGCGTGGGATGCCGTAGGACATCTCAGCTCTGAACTGGGGGCAGGCAGGGCAGGCGCTGTTATCTGAATCTGTGAGCCTCCTCACACAGGCCTTCTGCACAATCCCAAAGTCCAGCCCGGAAGAGCCAGGTGCCCTGCACTGCCGCACAGCCTCTCTCCCGGGAGACGTGCTCCCTTCCGTCTGGATAGACTCCAGGTGCCCTGAGAGCTCAGAAAGGTTCCAGCTCTTAATCTCTCTATTTTCCCCTCATTTTTTTTACTCTTTATCCTCCAACTCTCTCCTCAGCCATTAAAACCGGGAGACACCACTCCCATTAGGATGGCTGCTATAGAAAGGAAATCTGGCAAGGACATAGGGAAATGAGATCCCGGGTGCGCTACTGGCTGCAAAATGGTGCTGCTGATACTTTAAATGGTACCCCAGGTCCTCAAAAAATTAAAACTATAATTACCCATATGATCCAGCGGTTCTACGTCCAGGGAAATACCCAAACTAATTGAGAGCAGGGGTTCAAAGAGATGTTTGTACACACGTGTGCACAGCAGCACTATTTACAACAGCCAAAGGGGGAACGCCACAGGTGAATGAGAAACCAAATGCGGGAGATACCACAGAAATGTACTGAAATGGAGTATTATGCAGCCTTAAAAAGGAAATAAATTCTGACACACTTGCAACATGATGAGAACATTATGTTAAATGAACTAAATAGTCACAAAAGGACAAGCACTGTATGATTCCACTTACAGACTAGAGGCCTGGTGCGAGATTTGTGCACTCGGGGAGGAGGGTCTCTCCACCTGGCCTGTACCCTCATGCAGTCTAGGAGCCCTCAGGGGATGTCCAACTGACAGCTTAGGCCCGCTCCCCACAGGGAGCGAACTTAAACCAGCAATCGGCCATCCTTAGTGCTGCCACGTAGGTGGGAGAGGCTCCTGCCACTGCCTCTGAGCTCGTCTGCCATGAGCCTGGCTTCTGGCTGAGTGGTGCTCCCCCTGTGGGAGCACACTGACCACCAGGGGCAGCTCCTGCATTGAGCATCTGCCTCCTGGTGGTCAGTGTGCATCATAGCGACCAGTCATTTTTGCATATGAGCCTTTTGTTATGTAGGATAAGTTGAGTAGTGAAGCTCATAGAGACAGAAAGTAGAATGGTGGGTGCCAGGGTTTGGGGGAGATGGGAATGGAGAGTTACTGTTTAATGGGTGTGGAGTTTCAGTTTTTCAAGATGAAAAGAGTTCTGGAGATGGAGGGTGGTGATCATAGCACAACAAAGTGATGCCACTGAATACTTAATGCCACTTAAACTGTATAGCTAAACATGGTTGAGATGATAAATTTTGTGTTATATATAAATTTGATGGCAAACATTACCATAATTTTTAAAAATTAAAAAAAATTTTAACTAGAAAACAATGATCTTTCAAACTCTACTTCCTATAACCAAAAATCTCAGTGACTGTGTTCCCAGCTTAAAAATCTCACCTGCCCAGACTCCTTTGCAGCTAGAAGTGGCCATATAAAGGAGAACGGGGGTTGGGGGGGTGGGGAGTGAGATGTTTTTGAAAAACTATCATTCTCTTTATGAGATGAGAAACACTCAGCTGGTACATACATTTCACCATCTCTCTTCACCTTTTCCCTTATTTCTATGCCTGGGATTACAATAACACCTGGGGTTGAATCAGCCATCTTAGCACTCAGCGAATAAAAGCCACCTGTTAAGGATGCAGAGTGAGAGGAGAGAATCCTGGGTCCTTGACAGCTTCCTGAGCAGTTGCACCATCCTTGGACTTCCTACTTCTCAACTCCCTTTCAGTGAGAAAGATAAAACCTCCTTTTCATTCACCCACTGTAGTCAGGATGTAGGTGTATGAAGCCAGCTGTTATCAGAAGGACTTGTCCTTTCCATTCAAGGTCTAGTGGACCCTGAACTCCTCTCCAGGGAACTCCTCCAGGTAGGCACTAGCCTCATCACTTCAGGTTCACTCCAAAGCTACATCATATGTTTTTGTAAATATCATCACAGTTATATATTTCTTCCAAATTGGGGGCAAAAATATCCTTCTCTTGACCCTACCTTAGTGATTTGATAGCCTTTGTAGAAAATTTCGAAAATAAATTATTTGTATTTTCTATCTCTAAGCTCCTCTGCTTCCACTCTCTTTTAAGGCCAATCCCATTAGGCACTCGTCTTACTCTTTCTAACAAAACTTCCTTTCGAAGGCCACTAATAATGTCCACTCATGATGACCTGGCATTGCGGTCACTTAGTTTCAGGACCCCTCGCTCTCCTAGCTCACTTCTTGGGCTCCTTGCTAGCCCTCTCATCTCCCTCAACTTGAAATGTCTCATCCTCTTTTCTATCTAAACTCATTTGGTGATTTATCCAGTCTCAATACTTAAAATTACTTTCAATGGCTTTTAAATGTCTCTCTCCACCCCAGAGCTCTCTCCTAAATCCAACTTGCATATCCACTCACTTACTCAATATTGTCACTTGGCTTCTAATCGAAATCCCCAACTTAACACCAAAGCAGAATTCCTGATGGCATCCCACCCACCTCACACCCCAACTCAAACCGGCTCCAACCAACCACAGCCACCACTCCTCTGTTGATAAAAAGCACCTACAACTTTCCTGTCGCTCGAGACAAACATTTCAGAATCATTCCTGACTCCTGCCCACAATCCCCTGCAAACTGTCCACCAGCCATTTCTGCTCCACCTTCAAGGGATAACCAGAACCTGACCACTCACCACCTCTGCCTGCTTGCACCGCACCCTGCCCGGACCCTCAGCAGCTTCCCGCTGCACTGCCTGCTCCTTCCTGCCTCCTGACCTCTCAACAGCCACCCAGGAGCCAGAGGAGCCCACTGAGAACTCAGCTGAATCATGTCACTCACTTATCACCCACCTCACAGATGAGACAAATAGAGGCATCTGAAGGTTTCAGTAACTTGTTCAGCTTTACACAGCTAGTGACTGGAGATACCAGGATTCAAATCCTGTCCGTTAAGGCCCAAACCCATCAAAGCTCCCTTACATCACTGCCTAACTTGGCGGGAGGGCCATTCTCACAGAACCATAAAGCGCAGCTTTGCACCAGAAAGGCTCTGTGTGGCCACAGGCGACACTCCCATCATTATCAACGTAAGCTCCTGATAAGGCCGAACTGGATGAGAGAGGTTCTCGATTACACCAAAGCATTTTACCCAGAAAGGAAAGGCCCGGAGGTCACCCCCCAATTTCCTGAATAACAGCCAACTCTGAGACCTATGACAAAGGCCAGGTCTAGCCCAGGAGAGTGCCAGCTTTGGAATTTGTGCAGAAGCAAGTAGCACTGGGTCGAGATGGCAAAACCAGCAGGGATGGTGGCAGATGTGCAGTGCCAGCCAGCAGAATGGCCACCCTCAGGCGCAAGCCTGGGGCAGAGTTTCCATCTTGGTGCTTCTCACATGCTCTGCACCACCAGCCATTTCTGCATCCTCATTCATGCTGTCCAACATGGCACCCATGAGCCAATGCGCCTGGAGACAGTATTAAGATGCTTGAAGGTGATGCGAGAGCAGAGAATGAAGACCTGGTCTTAGAGATGGGCTCATCCTGTCCTCCGGACTTGGCCTGGCTTCTGTCCGCTCCACCTCCCCAATCCTCCCCAACCTCCAGGAGGCCGCTGAGCCTCGCACCCTCCCTGTAAGGGCGTCTCTGCCCATCAGCTATCTCTGTGGCTCCTGTTGGCTCACTGATGACAAGGGCTATAGAAACTCAAAGACGGGAAGCTGCCAGTTGGAGTGACCAAGGGAACGAAGTCCTAAACAAGAACCTTAACTAGTAACTGGAACCTGAGCAGAGTGAGCGACGGGGCAGACATGCTGCATGGAGACTCCAGAGCGAGTCCCGACAAGAAGCCCATGGCGAGCTCAGCAGGTGGGAAGGCGACCAGCCTGCCTGCTACCAGCCAACACAGAGGAGCGTCAGAGATAACACAGGAAATGCGTGCTTCCTGCCAGAGGCAAGCTCGTTCTGAACGCGATGGAGCAGGATTGCTGAGCTGGCTCTGGCCTCTTCCATAGGAAATGGGGGATCTAGACGCACCTTTGAACTGAAGCATGAGGTGCGGCCAGCACACGGAGTAGATGCGGAAGGAGCCTGGACAGTATGGACCCCCCCCCCCACCTCCACAACCAGATCCACTCCTCCCCTTCCAGCATCCCAGTGACCGTGGCCTTCGGACAGTGCAGGTCACCACAGCAGACACCGTTGTCACCTCCCGGAGCCCCCTGTTCTTGCTAAGAGAACCCTGACTGGGCTGGGTAGCAGTGCCCCATACCAGGACAAGTCATAATTCATCTCAGCCAGGTGATCCATCTCTTTCCCCTTTGCCAGTGCCCAGCCCCGGGTGGGCACGTGGCCCAGTTACGGCCTAAGAGATAAGAGGGAAAGTCGGGGGGAAGAGGGAGGACTTCTGAGCAAGAGGAAACTCTATGAGTGAGAAGCAAATGTCGAAGAAGCCATAGCCCAGCTCTTTGCCCCTCACACTGCCCGCCACAGAGCGTGTCCTGGAGGTGGGAGCCACCCCGCAGGCGCCCTGGCCAGGAGGGAAGGTGGGGAGCAGGACAGAGGCTGGATCTCTGAGGACCCAGTTGAACTGCCAAACCAACAGTGGCTCTGGCTGCAGGCCCGCCTCTGTGTCCTATGCAGTGGCCATCACAGCATGTGGCTCCCATGGGACAGCCCTCGGGTGGGACCACCTATACCACCAGCCCCGGGGCTGGCAGCAGCTCAACCTGAGGGGCAAGGGCCCCCAAGGCCACACAGGCTGCTGAGCCCCACCCTGAAGGGACGAGACCGAGCTTTCCCTGCTGCTGGGCAGGTAGAAGCACCTGGAAAGCAGTGGACGTGCCGAGCAGAGGGCGGGCTCGGGCCTGGCTGACCCACGAAGGCCACTGCGTGGAAGACCGGCCCCCGGCGAGGCCCCGGGCGTGACCAGCGGTGCTTCCCCAGACCCTCGCTGCCTAGCATGCCGAACGGACGCGAAAGCAAATTCCACCACATGTTAAAGCTAATTGCAAACATTCGCTGCTGTGGAAAACTCCATTTTTCAAGAGCCCACAGAGATCTGGTTACGCCGGTGGCTGAAGCACCAACCAGCTTCCTTCGCTCGTGGAGAACAGCAGGGCCAACGTGAGGTGCCATGAACTGTGCAAGGGCCCGCACTTCCTCCTCCCACCCCTGTCATCCCACCTGTCCCCGTGTCGGCTGGCTCAAACCAATGCATACCCCCGGTCCGAGAGCATGCCCGCCTCCATCAACAGACCAAAACCATGGGGAGGGGAAAGACTGGCGGGGGGAGGGGGGCGCGAGATGGGGGAGGGTGCGGATGGGCTGGGAGCTGCTGGCCGTGTTCCATGGTCCGGTGCTGAAGTAAGAGGCACAGAGAAACCCAAAGGCCCCGGGAGGCCCGGAGCCGTCAGGCCGGGTCCGTACGGGGTCTCTGAGCGATAGTTATTGATGGTGTGGTTTAGGAAGAGGCCAGGGAGGGTAAACCGGGGGCTGACAAGGCCCTGGGCTCACAGCACTGCCTGGGGAGGTCCCCAAGCAGCATGAGGGGTTGGGAAGGAGGTGGGACTTAGATCTTCGTGGACATTCTTCTACGGGCCACAGACAGGCATTTGTCAGCACAGCGCTGGCGGCACGAGGAGGAAACGGAAGACTTTCCGTGGCCCAGCCCTATGTCGCACCCACATCCCCCCGGTCCCCCGGGCAGCATTCCGCGGTTTGGATTTGCACCAGCCCAGCTGGAGGCGGGTGAGGCCCCGTGGGCGGGCGGCGAGGCCCTCGGCTGTGAGGACTGGGCTCCGGCACTGCCCTGGCGCAGGTCCTGCTGCTGTCACTCCGGCTCGGGAGGAGGGCTGTGTGAGGCCATCGCCATCCAGCAGTGACCTGCCAAGTCTGGGGACTCGTCCCCGGGCCCTTGCAAAGGGGAGCAGCGTGGATGGTCTAGAGTGCAGCCCGCGTGGCCAGCTTCACGGGGATCCCAACACCACCCAGCAGGCACCTCCGAGCAGCCTGTCAGGAGCCCAGGCAAGTCTATGCACACAGAGCCCGTCCTCCCGACAGATGCCACATGGAACCCCCGCGAAGGGAGAAACCTGCCCAGAGAGTCAGGGCCCCCGTTACAATGGACGCTCCTCCCCAGCACACCCTGCAGCACACAGTTAAATGACGGTTGCCTGTAACACACAGTGTTGTTCAGCACACACATCCTGAGTCGCTCGTGCGAGGACACCAGATGGCCCTGCCGCGGGCTCTCAGGGGTCCAGCACGGGCGTGAGGAAAGCCGGGCGGCAGCAGGAGGGATGAGGCCTCAAGGTGAGGGGACAGCACACGGGACGGCAGGGAGATACCGCAGGGCAGCGCCCAAGGAAGGCGAGGCACAAGGTTGGTTGGCATCGTCACACTTACCGAGTCCTTGTGCCTGAGGCACTGCTCCGGGTCATGGGCTCCTGCGTCAGACACAGGCAGCACCCCACTTCCCAGGCTGGGGGAGCTGGAGAGGTCCCTCCCAGGGCACCTCATCCTAGCTTGCCTATCTGTGTCGGCCACGGCCAGGGCCACGGGTCCCGGGAGCACACACCTGCTGGGGCTAGAGTGACCTCCCCACCTGCTGGGGCTGGAGTGACCTCCCCACCTGCTGGGGCTGGAGTGACCTCCCCCACCTGCTGGGGCTGGAGTGACCTCCTCCACCGCTCAGGCCAGTTTCGTCCCCTCCGTCCCCTCTGCCCCATGTCAGGACCTCTACACACACACGCCTCTACACTTGCAACTACGTGGGCAGAGCCCTCTACACGTCCACGTGGGTGCACGTCACTGCTTTATGAACATGGGCTTCTACTTGGCCCTCACGCACTGTCCCCAGGGGAACATCCACTGTTCGTGGCCCGGCACACAGTGCACAGTGCTAGCCTGGCGCGCATGGGATACTGTCGGTCAGACTGGACTAAGCTGGAATGACTTGAACTAATTTGGAGTGCGGGTTGGGGTGTAGATGTCAGGGCTGACCGCCGATTCTGAAAAGCGAGGCATGACCCACCTGCCCTGTGCCAGACTCCAGGGGTGAGTCCTGCCTGTGGACATCAGAGGAGACAGCTGGCTGAGATGCCGCCACCCCCGGGGAGCACCGAGGACAGTCTCCAGCCACAGCCTCAGGGCTGCTAAGTCCCCTGAAACTTTATGGCCCTGTTGCCATGGAGGTCACGGATGTAACGTGCCGTGGAGGCGAAAGCTGAAAACGCCTGGAGGCGAGACTCTGGTGGGAACCCAGTCAGGAGCGAGTTACTGAACCTCTCTAAGCCTCAGTTTCCCCACATGTCACGTGAAGATGACAACACTTGTCTCATGATGTCATGGGGGGAATTAAATACAGCAGCAGATGGAGAGGAGAGTGACGGGGCATAGCAGGCCCTCAGTAGCTAACAGTTCCCATTTCCTGACCTGTTTCTAGGGCGATCGGTTCTAGCGTGATTTCATCTAGCGGAGTTAGGGGTTTTCTTGGTCTCGTTTTGGCGTGTAATTTAAGTGCACTAGACCAGAATTTGTAGGAACTCTAGGCCTACCAGTAGAAGAAGCCCTGTGATTTCCAATAAGTGAGCTTCTCATTGATCAAGCCGGCTGACTGCTGACTGAAATGGCCCCTGAAGGGCCAGAGGGCAGCTCCTCCCGGCCTCACAGCCCTCCTGGCTCTGCCCCCAGCCGCTTCGCTGCCTGATGCACCAACTCCCAACAAGCAGAAGTCTGGGCTCAGCGAGACTCGGTGCCACTGCTCATGAGCATGGGTGACAGACACCTCAGTGACGCTACCAGAGGACACACTCACCCCTCGGTGACACACGGAGACCTGGGAACACCTTCCTGCCTCCCCCTACCCCGCTGAACCCCCACTCCATCCCCCTGCCCCAGGCCAGCTCCGATCTGTAACCAGTAGAAGAAGGGGCTGTGGTCCTGGCTGGGCTGGGGGTGGGGTGGAGGGGGTGGGGGGACCCTGAGCAGCTGTGCTCCTGCCCCTCGGGTTGAGCATTCCTGGTGTCCTGTGCATGAGTGTGTGCGAGCATGTGTGTGCATGCATGTGTGCATGTGTGTGCGTGTGTGTGTCTTCCGCCCCATGAGTTTGAACACCAGCCAACTCCAAGAACAAGAGCAGACTGGGCTAGGCAAGGAGATAACCACAACTGTGTTGGGACCGACGCTGAGGTTTCACAAAGGCAGGGGAGCGTGAGTGATGGGACTTGCGCAGAGGCTGGAGGGGGAAGGGCGGGGGGGGGGCGATGAGGAAAACCGGAAGGACTCGCCTGAGAGCAAGCCGTCCACACAGCCCTGAGAATGTGCTCGGTCCTCTGCCCAACGACACTCCAGCCACGCGTTCCGGAAACCCTTGCTACCCCTTGTGCCCGTTAGGAGGTCCTGAAAGCCACGCAAGCCCCTCCCTGTCTCACAAGCGCCTGCTGGGACTTACAAGTTGGGCCCTTGCTGATGAAGAGCTCTTTAATCATAAAAAT
Source organism: Murina feae (assembly GCA_004026665.1). NCBI lineage: Eukaryota > Metazoa > Chordata > Mammalia > Chiroptera > Vespertilionidae > Murina > Murina feae. The sequence continues at coordinate 634 of PVJC01037241.1, read as the reverse complement.
ATTCCAGCCAGACAGCCAGCCCCAGAGTGCAGCCCTCGCCTCGCCCTGCAGCCTCTGGCATCGCCCAGCCCCCCATGCAGCCACCCGAGGGTCCCAGGAGGACCCCACACATGTAACCGATGATGAGGTACATGTGTGAGCAGCCAGGGGCCCCGCAAGCTCAGGCCTAACCCAGGGTGAGCGCAGGACCCAGAGCGTGGGTTAGAATCACCCTGTCCTGACTAGGCTACAAAAACCATCTGGGACAACGTTACTCTACACCAGGAGGTATTTGTAAAGAGTGGCTACTTGTTTAAAGAGTGACTGACAGCCATCTCCCAAGCTGGAAAAGCCCCTCAGCTCTTCAGAGGGAGCGGGGACACCCTGAGGCGCTGGGAGGAGGGCCGTGCTGCTGGCTCACCCACATGAGGCCCTTCACAGGGTGCACGGACCTGCATACCTGCGAGTGCTCTTCCATCATCCCTGCCAGTCACGCCAACTTCCAGAGGAGAACCAGGTGCCTGGCAGTGAGAGGCCCCGGGCAGTGAGGAGGCGCAGTGGCAGTGAGGAAGCGTAGAGGCAGTGAGGAGGCGCAGAGGCAGTGAGGAGGCGCAGAGGCAGTGAGGAGGCGCAGAGGCAGTGAGGAGGAGCAGAG
>PVJC01037240.1:0-17303 GCA_004026665.1 Murina feae | reverse complement strand
AGGCCAGGCTGAGGGACCCCCACCCCCCGAGTGCACAAATTTTTGTGCACCAGGTTCCTAGTATAATGAGGATTACATAACTGCAAAAGCTGAACTTCCTATCTTGTAGTACAAGTGATAGAGGAGAAAATACTGTTATGTCTGACAACCATACTTTTTCTTTTTAATACCTTGTTTTTATTGTCACATTTCTCTGAATATAAAACATGTTTGATATGTTAATGAACATTAAATGACAAAGCTAAAAATTAACTGCAGAACTCTGTTATTTCCTTTATGAGTACAAGAGACTGTTAACGAATGCTTGGTTCTCCTGGTCTTCCTGGACATGCATCTCAGCTATAATTTCCAGCCCCCTATAACTACAGGGCATTGTGGTTAGTGCTCACCAAAAGAAGGAGAATAGAAATGCTATGTGTCACTTTCAGACTAAGGCAGGTTAGAGAAGTTATTTTTATTGCCCCAGATGCTTTTTGAGTCCTGAATCCCTGAAACACCTGAACACAATCACACATGTTGGGCTATTGCTTCAATGAATTATAAACTGCTCTTCGGCTGTAACTGACTTTTTCTTTTTATAGCAGGCTACCCTGAAAATGCAATAAGAATGTAATCTTTGTTCTCTTTTATTTGCTCAAAAATGGACTGGTTGAGTTCAAAATGTAAATACTACACTCTTGAGGGGAAGCAGCATATGAAACCCCAAAATATGCCACTTTGGCATGTGAATTATCTTGAGCTGAATGCAATTGAGAGCCAGCAGACTCAGTAAATGCACTTTGCCTCTCCCTTAACTGCCTAAAAAAACTTAGGGGGCCTGACCCAGAGGGAGAACTACTACCAGAGATAACTTTTATGTAAAAAAACTTATGCGGTGTGGCAAATATCTGGTTGCCAAACATCTGGTTTTTTATCTTCCTGTGAATTGGCCTCCTCTCCTTTGAAGGCCCAAGCCCATATCCTATTTTTTAGCTCAGGATGGCATGCAGGCCTTCATTGCCTGACTGCCTGGGAGTCTGAAATATTTGAGTCTCCTGTACAGTACTTAAAAAACTTGTTTTTTACCTGTTATTCTATCTTATGTCAATTTAATTATTAGACCAACCAAAGACCCTAGACAGGAAAAAAAGGAAAAGTTTTCCAACCTTACACTCTCTACATAGAGGCAAATTATTTCTGTCTTAAAAAATTTTTAGGAAAAAAGTTATTATATTAAGAATCTGTATAACTCATTTGTTGATTATCTCTGTATATACTGATCTTGGTTCCCAATACTAAGAGTGTGGAAAGATCTGATAAAGGTTTTGGTTGTGTGATTATGTGTGTGTGTGTGTGTGTGTGTGTGTGCATACATGCATGAGTATTGGTTCATGCATCTAATTCATTGGTTCATATTTTCACTTTGTCCCAGTCAATATTTTCAGTTTAAAATATATGGAAAATTGTAATCATCTGGGCTCTGATTCCTGCTACCAACTAATTAATTTTAATGTCCAAAATCCTTATAACTACTTACTAACTATGATGGCTCATCCAATGCTACCTCTGTTATCTGAAACATTATTTAGGAAGATGATTTTCTGAAGTCTCTTTCTGAAAATATTGTGAACCAGATTAAAATTCTAAGATCTCATTTTCAGTCATCAATTTTCAGTGTAAAAAAATGCTATATAGCCCTAACTAGTTTGGCTTGGTGGATAGAGCGTCAGCCTGTGGACTGGAGGGTCCCAGGTTCGATTCTGGTCAAGGGCATGTACCTTGATTGCAGGCACATCCCTAGTAGGGGGTGCGCAGGAGGCAGCTGATTGATGTTTCTCTCTCATCAATGTTTCTAACTCTCTATCCCTCTCCCTTCCTCTCTGCAAAAAAATCAATAAAATATATATTTAAAAAATGCTATATATACCAGTACAATATAATCTATTAGAGGCCTGGTGCACAAAAATTTGTGCACTTGGAAAGTGGGGAGTGGTCCCTTAGTCCAGCCTGTGCCCTCTCACAGTCTAGGAACCCTAAAGGGATGTCCACCTGCTGGCTTAGGCCTGCTCCCTGGGCGATCGGGCCTAAGGTGGCAGTCAGACATCCCTCTGGCAGCCTGGGAGCCCTTGGGGGATGTCCACTTGCCAGCAGGGAGCAGGCCTAAGCTGCAGTCGGACATCCTTAGCACTGTTGAGGAGGCAGGAGAAGCTCCCACCACCACCACTGTACTGGCAGCAGTCAGCCTGGTTTGTGGCTGAGCAGAGCTTCCCTGTGGGATCGCACTGACCATCAGGGGGAAGCTCCTGCATTGAGCATTTGCTCCCTGGTGGTCAGTGTGTGTCATAGTGACCAGTCATTACCACTTATACTACTGTTAGGGTCAATTTGCATATTACCCTTTTATTATATAGGATAGAGGCCTGGTGCATGGGTGGTGGCCAGCTGGTTTGACCTGAAAGGGTCCTGAATCAGGGTAGGGGTCCCACTGGGGTTCCTGGCCAGCCTGGGTGAGGGGCTGAGAGCCATTTGCAGACTGGCCACACCCCCTGCAGAGTAGGGGTCCCTGCTGGGGTTCCTGGCCAGCCTGTGTGTGGGGCTGAGAGCCATTTTCAGGTGGCCACATCCCCTTCAGGGAGGGGGGTCCTTATGGGGTTCCTGGCAAGCCTGGATGAGTGGCTGATGGCTTTTTGCAGGCTGGCCATAGCTCCTTCAGGGTGAGGGTCTCTGCTGGGATGCCTGGCCAGCCTAGGTGAGGGGCTGAGGGCCGTTTTCAGGCTGACCAAGCCCCTCAGCAGGGACCCTCAGCCCATGAGGGTGTGGCAATCCTGGGTGAGGGGCTGATGGCTATTTTCAGGCTGGCCACAGCCCCCAGCACCCAAGCTCCCAGAGAAGCTGGCTGGAAGCAGGTATCTGGGGTTTATTTATCTTTTATAGTTGAAACTTTTTTGCCTTGAGTGGAGGCCACAGCCTGCTTAGGCAGGCAGCTTCCTCCATCACCAGGGCAATAAAGCCTCATGTTTGCTCTAGCTGTATGATTGCCAGCCGCCATCTTGGTTGGGTTAATTTGCATATAGTTGTTCTCATTGGCTGGTAGGTGTGGCTTGAGACATAGAGGAGTGATACAATTAGCATGTTACTCTTTTATTAGATTAGATAACAATAAAAGCATAATATGCTAATTAGACTGGACAGCCAAACAACCTTCTGGACATCATTACTTCCAGAGGTCCTTTCAGATGACCTTTCAGACAAAGCCTCATTGCCGGGGGCTTAGGCAGAAGCAATTAATGGTGATCAGCCAGGCAGGTAGAGTGTTTAGGGGTGATCAGGCAGGCAGGCAGGCAGGCAAGCGGTTAGGAGCCAGCAGTCCTGGATTTGGAGAGGGATGTCCTACTGACGGTTTAGGCCTGAGCCTGCAGGATGTCCTGCACTCAGGCATCCCCCAAAGGGTACCAGATTGCAAGAGGGCTCAGGCTGGGTTAAGGGACAACCCCCAGCCCGCATGAATTTCATGCACCAGACCTCCAGTATTTAAATAAATATATTCTGAAGTGTACTTGTATGCCATGTTTTTATCAGGCCATTTCCTCCATTCAGGTCCTTTTAGTCTTTAGTGTCAGGTATGGGGTAAACCCATTTCACTGCCCATACCCACTAAATATCATTGAAAGAAGAATGGGAAGAGGAAGAACAATCCAAATTGGCATTTATGAATATTAATACCACTAATTCTCCCCATTCATCTTGGATGTGACATGAGAAAAACACAGCTTTTAGACAGCCTGTTTTGTCACTTCTCCCCTGTTAAGTGAATCAAGTCAAAGTGGAACAAGAGTTCACTCACCTTCATAAAAATTAACATCAGGAACATAAGTGCAAGAAGAAAATTAATTATGTTAAAACATCAAATAATATATACATTTGGAATTTTTAAATGCTAAAGCATTATTTTCAAATATTTTTTTTAAATTCATCTCATTCAAATAATATAGTTGATTATTAGTGGAGTAAGACTAGAGATGGAAATGTGTTCTGTAAGCTAAAATTAATCTTAGACTGAGATAAAGTATAAAAGGCATTTATCTGAGCAAAAAAGAGTTGCAGGCTGGGAGGCAGATTCAGGTAGCAACCTAAATTGTGTTTTGCATTGACATGGGAGGCTATCTTTTGTGGCAAAAGTTCCCATTCAGGTTCTCAATTAGGTCCATTTTATGTAAATGAAGAGTACAAGTTGTGCAGTTCTGATTGGAACTGCAGGTTCTCAGTCCATGGTAGAATGGTGAAACCAAGTGTTCCCTGAAGTGGTTGACTCAGACAGTAAATAAGTGTGACCCAGTGCAAGAAGCCGAGAGTTCCGTCTGAGGTTCTTCCCAGTATACAGGGTACTCCAGAAGCCTCTGTCAGCAAATGGCCCCTAGGATCTTATTATTTATAAAATTTGGGCCTTCAGTTGATCATGAGATTCCATCTCAGCCAATAAATTCCTTCCAGGAATTCATATCAAATGAATCTTTCCTCTCTGGGTCCTTAGTTCCAATATTTCATTTTAACAGAAGTGCTGAAAATTGAGATAAAAATATTACTTAAATATATATAATGGAGCGTCATTTAAGTACTGATTTCAGTGTGTGTGTGATGACTAGGAGAAAACAAAAAGTAGACAGAAGAGAGGGCGATGATTTATAAGGTGATAGAAAGGTGGACTTTACACAGGATTTACTGTTCTTTCTAGCTTTAGGGTGTGGGGATAAGAAGTTTTTGTGTCAAAAAGGTGAGGTACCTGGAAGCTACACAGCCTTATTTGTAGGCACCAAAATTACCTCAAAGGTATACAGTAATTGTCTTTACAGTCCCAGTAATGTTATATTGTCTTGTTGAATATCTACTGAAATTCACTCATAACATTGGAGGGTGTTTATTCTCTGTTTCAAATTTGCTGTTAACTGACTTTAGACAAGCCACTCAGACAGTCTTCCTGATATTTCAGGTGTTGCCTTTGCCCTGGATTCATTTTTCAAAATTTGATCCCAGACCTAATATCCTAGGACCCCAAGATATAATTCAGGGATCTGACCTTGGTAGACAATGGTAAAAGACAGAGGAGGGAGGGAGGAAGAGGTGTTTCCATTTATTGCCCCAGGCAATGTTTTTCCTGACCCTTTAACTGTCTGTCACCTATAGATAGTGAGCATGTAAATTTCTAAGTTGCCTTTTATCATCAAATGACATCACTACTAATATTAACAAAAATTGCAACAACAAAGAATCTTTTTTATGAGCATAACAGAGACTATGTTCTTTTCTTTAGTACTTAATCACCCAAGCAATGAATTAAGCATTTCACATGCATTAAAGCCCTTAATCCTCATGCAATTCCACTGTGGCAAACACTATTATCAGTTCCATTTTACAGAAGCGAAAATTTAGGTTTATTGTTGTAGAGTAGCATAGATTACAATGCAATGCCTAGAGATGTTCAAGATTTCAGAAAATATGACTTCAAGGCACCCTGAAATATATTACATTAAATATGTTGTTATAATAAAAATCTTTCTAAATAACATTGCTTTAATGCTTCAGCATCAAAAATAATTTTTTATTGGCCTGAACCCACCACCACCACCCCTTTTTCTGATCTATCTGTGTACTCAGAAAACCCTATGACTGTCCTGTTGTGCTGAATCCAATTCTTTTTAGAGATTTTTCTATGCAAACTATATTCCTTTTTAAGTTTCTAACCAATTTAAAAAAAATATATTTTTATTGATTTCAGAGAGGAAGAGAGAGTCATAGAAATAGCAATGATAAGAGAAAAGCATTGATAGGCTGCCTCCTGCACACTCCCCACTGGGGTAGAGACCACAGCCCTAGCATGTGCCCTGACCTGGAATTGAACCATGACCTTCTGGTTCATAGGTCGATGCTCAACCACTGAGACACAGCAACTGAGCTCTAACCAGTTTTTATGCTTCAATCTTATTGTATGTTATATTTTCAATCTCTTTGATTTTATTTTTGAAACTCGGCAAAATACTTACATAACCTCTGCTCTAGGCCTTTTCACAAATTGGCAGGCTGCTAAAAGGCCCATTTTTCAAATCTCCCTCTTGATAGCTAAGTAAAATTGCTTAAATTCTCACTCAATATTCTACGTAAGCCTCACACTTTCTTGAAGATTTCTGGAATTCCAAAGAAACGTCTATTTTCATGGTGACTTCTGTTTTCTAACTTTGGCTTCTCAGTTTCTGGTTTGTCTTACACCCTCTTCATGCTTGACCACTCAGAACGTTTTTGTGAGGATTGGAGGTGGGTTGTTAGGACACTGATTCGATGTTGCAAGAAAAAATACCCTGAGATATTTTCAATTAAAATGAGAAAAGCAGGAGAGTGACAGAAAGAGACAAAAATTAGCTTGTTTATAGCTGTGGACCAGCTCTGACAAAATCTGCTCACATTCCTAAAATTTTAGATGGCTATTTCCATGATTATCCAAAAGAGGAATAGTCAATCAGGCACCATAGAACCAGGAACCTCTCCTTCGTATTTATACACAAGCTTCCCAATCTGCTGCCACAGCTGATCCACACAACAGACACTTCCTCCTTATGGTCTCTGCTGCCTCTATCCCAGAGCTAGCCCGTCCCCTTTGTCTACATTCAATACAAATCCTTTCAGAATGGCTTACACCTTTGCAAGTGATACGGGAAAATTGGACTGGTGTTTCTCTGGGCAGGATGGTTCCGGGGCTCCTTGTCCGGATGGAATCGGAGAATGAAATCATGGAGGAAAGGTGCTATAGCGAACAGTGGACATTTATTAAGAAACAAGCACAGACTCTCGCGTGGGGAGGGGGAAAGAGTCCCACAGCACAAACTCTCATCTGGGGACGGGGAAAGAGTTCCACAAAGTCCTTTTTTCATGGTTCATAAAGGCTACAGATCTCTGTGCCTTTATATCCCCTCTGATTGGTCACTCTCCCCCTTAGATTGGTTACTATAGCAACTCCTGAGCTCAAATCTCAAGTGAAGTACATGAGGTTCACTCCTTCTTCTCCCTTATTGCCTGCTCACCCTGGGCTTTCTTCTTCCCTGTCTGAGTGAGGGGCTTCCTTCCCTTTACTCTGTAAATTTGTACCTTTCTGCAGCTCTTAGCTCCCTTATCTTATGGAGGTGTACCCTTTGCAGCTCTGTAGTCCTGTGCTTTTTCCATGGACCCCTTAATTCCTAAAATTTTCTAAACCTGCCTATTTCACCCCTAGAAACTCCTTTCACAAGCATGTGAAAACGCAAAATTCTGGGAGCATTAGCATGTTTTCTTTTCTACCTACCATGCTGCTGGGGGTTTAAACTTCATGCCCTAAGACTCATATTCTTTTTGTTGGTGTTCTTTTGCTAGCAATGGCTTAATAAAACCTTTCTTTTAAAAAGACTTTCAGCAGTGAAAGTTACATTTTTTTGTTGTTGTTTAACAGATGGAGACTGACATCATAGAACCTAAAATAACTGAATATTGCAGATTCTTTTCTTTTTTTAACTGCAATGTGGCTATGCCACCTCTGGGGAAATATCACTGGTTATCTATGCCCTTTAGCCTTGCAATAGGCTCCCAGGTATTCAGGCTGCTGATATTGGTTCCTTCCAAAGTAACTAACTACCATGGACATTTGGAGATCTTCAGTTTCAGTGTGGAGAGTAGGTTTATCAAGTTACATCTGCAAGGATTGTTAGCAGCAAAACAGTACCAGAATGTTAACAGAACTCGGTTCAGCAACCTGACTACTTGATTTCAGCAAAGAAATAATTCAGAACTAAGGAACTCAAATCATAAGAGAAAGTTTATTTGGAAAGTCAAAGAGGCAAAACCAGGTGAGCCAGCTGGGCTGCCTGGGTGCCAGGGTTCTTGTTCCGGCATTAAGAAAGGTTCAGCAATCTGGAGAAGGGCTGTGTGTAACTTCATAAAGAGTCCAGAGGCAAAGCATAGTTTTGAAAGGCATTTTGGGGTCAGAGGAGCCTTGCTAAAGGAACTAAGATCTCCTTGTCTGGGAACCCATGCTTCTTATTAACACAAATTGTCGGGAGGCGAGGTAGATACCACTTCACAGGGCAGGTTTCTTATACACAGTCCATTGTCAAAATGGGGAATTGCCTACAGCTGTTCAGGTGTTTGGCCAGTAGGAGGCAATAACATTTAGATTAAGATTCCCTGAGGTGTCTGGCAGCAAGCAAACATCCCTTTTCAGGTTTGGGGAAATGCCCTTGCCACTCCAGATGATTCAGCCCTTGCTGACTTGCTGGAATTGGCTTTGGCACCGGCACCCAGCACCTGGGCTCAGGAAATGAGTTACAGAAACAAAAGAAGGGCCTTAGAGCTTAGGAAAAAGACATAGACAGAGAACTTGCCTTGGGGAAAGACAGAGTATGCTCAGGAGAGAGAAAGAGGGTTTGCTGAGTCCTATGTCTTGAGGATTTTTATCTGGATGTATCAGGGGAGGCTTTTAATAGAATATTAGCTTTTAGGTGTGTTCTTTCAGGATCTGGTCTCCACTGATTGGGGCCAGGGCAGGAAGTCATTACTCATAGCAGCCATGGCATTGCCCCACTTGGACTTGCTGCTTTTCTGGGCTTGGAGCCCAAACATCACTGAGGCCTAGATGTTATTTTTAGAGCTGAAGGGAATGGTCATGCAAAGGCTTGTTATGGGAGTTGTATGAGGCCATACTCTTACCCCCTTGTTCCTACTCTATGGGGTCTACCACATGAATAGCAATATGAAAGGTCAGGGGTTCTAAACCACATAAGCAGTGATACGCTAGGGGAGGAAAGGTGAGGGGAACGTCCAAACTGCATGACCAGTGTTATGAAAGATCAGGGCATCTAAAGCACATGACCAATGATATGCTAGAGGAGGAAAGGCCACCCTGGGGATGAGTTTTGATCTTGTAAATGTCCATTGCTACCCTGTTTCCCCGAAAGTAAGACATCCCCTGAAAATAAGACCTAGTGCATATTTGGGAGCAAAAATTAATATAAGACACTGTCTTACTTTTGGGAAAATAGGGTAGACACCTGGGGCTTTCCACTTTGGTCACCTTCCATATCTGGCCTATCATTTCTACTTTGCTCATGCCTGTCTAACTGCCAAACAATATTGGAAAGCTAAAGGAGATAATTAAACATTTCAAGAAAGATAAGAGAGTAGAAGAGATGAAGAAACAGTATTTTTTTCTAATGTGGAATGTTGAGCTCCAATGTAGCACTTGTGTTGATGGGGCAGGTTAACATAGCAAGCACAAATAAAGTATCATACATTTTCACCAAATTTATCAAATTAACTTAAAATTGGTGAAATTTGTTGTATGCAAAGTATAGTAAATAAAAATTATTTTTAAATGACATGCCAAAAAACAATACTACCCCAATAACAAATGTATTAGGTTCCTCCAGAGAAAGAGAACGTGAAGCATATAAGGAATTGGTAGGGCAATTATGAAGGCTGAGGAGACACACAATTTGCCACATGCAAGTTGGAGATCAGCAAAGCTGATGCTGTAGTTCAGCCTGAGTGCAAAAGCCTAAAAAAGTGATGTAAATTCCAGTGGGAAGGTCAGAGATCTGAGATGAGATGTTCCAGTTTAGTGAGGGAGGGAAAAATGTAGGAATTCCTCCTTTCTCATTCTTTTGTTCTATTCAGGCCTTTAAGGGATAAGGTAATGTCATCATCCACATTGGAGAGGGCAATTTATTGTGCTCACTGATTTGTATGTTAATCTAATCCTGAAACACCTCATGGACATACTCAGAAATAAAGTTTAATTTGAGCTCTATGTTGCCATTCAAGTTGACATGTAAAATTAACCATCACTAGTCTGCCCCTTATTAATTTAGCACCCCTATGCAAATCCTTAAGCCAATAATTTTCAGATAAAGACAATAACAGGTCATAGTTCTGCCTAACATGACACAATTATCTTGTGTATAACTGACAATTTTATTTACCCCTACCCAGCAGAGGAGGTAAAGTCCTTGAGTGATATTTACTCTTCTCCTTTAAAAAAAATATTTTATTGATTTTTTACAGAGAGGAAGGGAGAGAGATACAGAGAGTTAGAAACATTGATGAGAGAGGAACATGGATCAGCTGTCTCCTGTATACCCCCTACTAGGGATGTGCCTGCAACCAAGGTACATGCCCTTGACCGGAATCAAACCTGGAACCCTTGAGTCTGCAGGCTGATGCTCTTATCCAATGAGCCAAACTGGTCAGGGCTACTCTTCTCCTTGACAGCGCATAATTTAAATACTATTTATGTAAAATTAACACTTAAATACCAAGGTATAAAATGAATACATCCTATATTAGATGATAAAGGAATATAGAGGAAAGAAGAAAAAATATGGAAAAAATTAAGCACACATTAGAACATACTTATAAAATAAGTAGGAAATATTCATGACAATTATAATCTTGTCTGTAAGGGGTCACATTTTTCATAGCTGGTATATGTATATGTATCCCCTTATCCCATGGCCAGTCAAGTTGACACATAAAATTAACAATCATATTAAGATTAGAAAGGAATGTGTTCAAGCACAACTTGAATTATTCCATTAGTTGGAAAAAAATAAGTGGCAATTTCAAAGTTCTAAGAGAAATCATAAGGGTGTTATGTGAGAAAAATGAAGTAAATCAGTAAATCCTTTGTATCTATAAGAGTTATAGGCAAAATGGCCTGTTTAATTAAGAATAAGTGTTTTGCCTTTGTAAATGTAATGTCTGCTCATTGTAGACAGATCAAAAATTTTTATAAAGAAAATTTATGTCCACTTTGGAGAAGTGTCTATTTAGGTCCTTTGCCCATTTTTTAATTGGATTGTTTGTCTTCTTTTGTTAAATTGTATGAGTTCCCTATATATTTTGGAGATTAATCCCTTATCAGGCATATCATTGGCAAATATATTCTCCCCTATAGTAGGGTCTCTTGTTTTTTTTAATTTTTATTGACTTCCATAGAGAGCTCCTGGGAAGGCACATTGAGCATTCAGTTATTGTTAGCTAAATCAGTGGCGTTGGCAGAGCCATGTCCTGCATACAAACTGTGCCAGAGGCAGGTATGTTGTCAGCATGACTATTTAGCTCAGGTGCCAGGGCCTGAGTTTCATTATCTAAATTCAGCCAGGCGCAAGGTACGGACACAATTATCCAGGTTTAGCCAGGAGTGACATTACAAAGAAGCCACAAGAATGAAAAATTATAGCTTGATCTTTAACCATGATTTCTCATAATTTACTTTGTTTTAAACTCTAGTAAAACTTCCTGGAATCATGGTGTATATAATAAATGTGCTGTACCAGTTCTGGGTCTCTGTCTCTCCATCAGAAGACAGCTGCCCTACCCTGTCCCAGCTTTCTTTACTGTTTCTGCGTCTGTCTCTTTCATTTTCTCAATCCCCCATTGCCCCTACTCAGGACTCGTATCCGCTCTCTAGGTGTACTGGTCGTGGTCCAAGAGAGAAATGATAGATTTCAGAGAGGAAGAGAAGAGATAGAAACATCAATGATGAGACAGGATCATTGATCAGCTGCCTCTTGCATGCCCCCTGCTGGGGATTGGGCCAACAACCAGGGCATGTGTCCTTGACCAAAATTGAATCTGGAACCTTTCAGTCCACAGGTTGATGCTCTATTCACTGAGCAACCAGTTAGGGCAGGACATTTGTTATTTTGATGATGATTTCTTTTGCAATGCAGAAGCTTTTTATTTTCATGTAGTCCCATTTGTTTATTTTCTCCTTAGTTTCCATTGCCCTAGGAGATGTATTGGTAAACATATTGCTATAAGAAATGTCTGAGATTTTGGTGCCTATGGTTTCTTCTAGGACTTTTATGGTTTCATGTCTTACATTTAGGTCTTTTATCCATTTTGAGTTTATTAGTTTGTATGGGCAAAGGACCTAAATAGACATTTTGCCAAAGTGGACATACAGAAAGCCAAGAAACTTATGAAAACAATGTTCAAAGTCACTAATCATCTGAGAAACACAAAGCAAAATGACAATGAGATATCACCTCACACTTGTCAGAATGGCTACCATCAACAAATCAACCAATGACAACTGTTGGCAGGGTTACGAGGAAAAGAGAACCCTAGCACACTACTGGTGGAATGCAGACTGGTGCAATGGAAAACAGTATGGAGTTTCCTCAAGAAATTAAAAATGTAACTTCCATTTGACCCAGTGATCCCACTTCTAGGAATATATCCTAAGAAAGCTCAAACACTCATCAGAAAGAATATATGCACCCTTATGTTCATAGCAGTGCAACTTACAATAGCTAAGACTTGGAAACAGCTTAAGTGCCTATCAGCAGATGAGTGGATAAAACAACAACAACAACAACAACAACAACAACATGGTACGTTTGCACAATGGAACACTATGCAGCATTAACAAAGAAAGACTCTTACCATTTGCAACATCCTGGATGGACCTTGAGAGTATTATGCTGAGTGAAATTAGCCAGTCAAAGAAAGATAAGTATCAGATGATCTCACTCATATGTGGAATCTAATAACCAAGTAAACTGATGATCAAAAATAGACCCAGAGTCACAGAAGCATGAACAGACTGCCAAACCTCATAGGGAAGGTGGGTGGGAAGAGATTACCCAATGAACTTGTATGCATATGTGCATAACCTGTGGACACAGATAATGGGGTGGTGAGGGCCTGAGGGGTGGGGAGGATGAGAGCAGGCTGGAAGAGGTTAACTGGGGGAAAAGGAGATCTTATGCAATACTTTCAACAATAAAAATTAAAAGAAAAAATATATTAGTAATAAAAAAGAAATTTAAAAATTACTCATAAGACACAATTTCTGAGTTATTTCATATTAATATTTTAAAGAATTCATTCCTAATCATTTTTCTTAATATTGTCTTATTCTGTATTTTCTCTAATATTATACTAATCATGTTAAGAATATATTTTATTCATTCTTTTAGTAATAGGAATATTTTAAATGTAGTTTTATGTCTGCATAATATAATATTCATTGTGTAGATAAAATATATTTAGCATTTCTATTTTAGTCAACATGTCTGCATTTTTAAAAAAAATTTCAACTTATCCTGCTATCAATATTTTAATAAAATTTTGCCTATATGTCTGTTCATTCATTTAGGTCTAGACTTTGAGTTCATGCATCTATGACTATGACTTTTTTTGTTAGGAAGAGACTGTAGATTTCCAGAAAAATTTATATTTTAAACTCTGCTGCAGTGTATACACTGTCTAAACTATTATGATTTTAATAGTAATGACTATTACATTTTGCTTTTATTTGGGTACTTTGATAGCTTAGAATTATCAACATTGTTTTCCCTTTTATATTTTCAGTTATTTAATTAGTTAGGAGTTTAAAACATGTTCACGTGTAATGATGAAGCTTAGAGCCTTATGTTATCAGCAAAATGCATGGTTGAAATACAAAAAGAAAAAAGAAAAATGATACTTACTTGATATAAGTTGGTAAAAGGCCCATTCCTAGTTGCAACTAGCTTTCAACCAAGCATAGAGCATAAAACATCTAACTGAAATACTTATACTTTTTAAAATCAACTTTGATTGCCTTTTATGTGTTTACATTTTTCCCTAAAAAAAAGTGATTGTTTAGACTGACTATAAATCACATTGCTTTGTACCCTGAGTCATCATTGCAGAAACAAAGAAATAGCAGGTTGTGATTATTTTAAGGGAAAAATTGCCTCCTTCCCTTGATTATGAAGGAATGTTGTAGTTTATTACACTCAAAGTCTTATGATCACAAAGTGTGAGCACTGGGAATTTTAGAATCACTTGATAATCAATATTGTAGATATACTGTTGCTTATGAAAAAGTAACTGCCATTACCACTGTAATCTGGCAAAGGCTATGAAAAGAAAGTCTGAGTATAAAAATAAATCCAAAGGATTAATGTTTATCTTGTGTATAAAGCATCTAGTTGAAGTGATACAGAAATATGAACAGCTAATTTTGTATATATTTTTTGAATGATGGGGTAGCCCTAATAAATAATGCTGAGACGTGGAACCATGTTTCAAATCTAGGCTGAATATAAGATAAAATCAATTTTATTTTTTAAACAAGAAATACATTGTTTTCTAAAGAGTATTATCATTCCAGTATATTCTGAAATAATAGAACTTAAGAATACTTATTAGTAACTCAGAAGTCCTTTCTTGTTTTAAAATAAAATCACTACAATAAAAGTCTTTTACAGAAATTATTTGTAAGGACAATGAGTTTTCTATTGCTGCCACAAATTTAGAGACTTAACACAATTTGTTATTTTACAGTTGTGTTGCTTAGAAGTCTGACATAAGTCTCATCAGGCTGAAATCTGAAATCTACATCTAAACAGGGCTGAATTCTTTCATGGTGGCTCTGAAGGAATAACCAATTTCTTTGTTCATTCAGGTTGTTGGCAGAATTCAATTCCTTATGATTGCAGGACTAAGGTCTTCTTTTGCTTGTTGATTATCAGATGAACGTTATTCTCAGCATCTAGAGGTTTCCAATAGTCCTTGGCTCAAGGTCCCTTTCCTTCATCTTCAGGGCAGTAAACAAGCCAGTGGAGTTTCTCACATTTCAAATTTCTCCTTTGTCTCAGGTCTGTGGCCGGCCTCACTCTTCTAACTTCCACTTTCACTTTTAAGGACTGATGTGATGACTATGGGCCCACTGGAATAATCCAGAATAAACTTCCTATCTCAAGGTCTCCTCCTGATTGTTCTCCTTTCTGTTTTCCCTAACTTGCTAAGTGGGCATTCCAAAGCTTTATTGGTCACATGAGTTGAGGAGATAAGTAAATATTTGGAAATGATCTACTTGTGCTGTTCAGGGTGGTTGATATGAAATTAGTTTCACCTTGTGTTTACATTCCCAAAACTATAGTTGGGTTAATTTGACTTCAGGCAGGAGGAAGAGGGAGTTGGAAGACATGAATACTCCTCAAACTACCAATTCAAGATTTTACTTTCCTTCTGAAAAATACTCTATACCTACAAATACCTGAAAAAAATACTTTAGATACAAACAACTGGTTTGTGAGTGTATTTGTTTATGTGAGTGTACAAAATGGGAATGGAGGCCAATATAATTGGACAACTATAGGTTCAGATATAATATTTTTGGCTTTAAGAAACTAGCTTTGTTTTGAAATAATTAAAAATAACTCCATTTCTGAGCATACGGTAGTAGTTGAGAAATAAATTACATATCTCTCTCTATATAAAGCTAATATGCTAAGAGTAAGTCTGTGTAATGACATCATGTAGCAATGCCTGGCATTCTCTCCCTAGCGATGAGTAGTCTCCTTGCAGATTCTCCAGCCAAGGAACACAACTTGCCTTATAGCCATGTGGAAACATTTCACACTTCAACCAAATGTCTGTGAAGCACTTTCCCGTGCCTCATCTCATTTGATCCTCACAGAAGTCCTGGAGTAGGTAGATAGGAGACTCGATGGAATCCTATTTTCTTTTCATTAGCTGGAAAACAGAGATTCAGAAAGCTTAGAAACTTGACCTGATTGAAAAGAAGTAAGAAATGGTGGACCTTGAAAATGACTTCAGGTTTCCCCACTAAGCAGAATATAGTTAAACACTGCTGCAGTTAAATATTTTACTCTTTGTTCTCCCTGTGTGATCTACAATAATAATGTGCTTTGTGCTGATATTTACTGTTGCATTGGCTACAATTATCTGAAAGAGAAGTTGTGGTGCTTTACTGGGCTGGAAAAAGTTTAGCAATATCATAAAGCAGGTCTAATTAAGCAAGTTTATTCTATATCTATAAAAGGCTAAGTTGACTTGCACATTAACAATACATATAAAGCTCTCACTGGTGCCAATTGCACGCATGTGTTTCCATATATCATTGTCAATTATGAATTTGGTTGTTACTTCTATTATAGAGAAAGGGCAAATAGCAATATTAAAATATTTCTACTAGTTTCCTTTCAATGTATATGAATTCATGCACCAGGTCACTAGTATGACTATATTTGTCTCCAAAATACAGCTTGACTTGTAGTGTGAATTGAATAATTATCTACATTTAATTTAGCAATAAATATTTATATTGACATAGAACCAGACAAGGGCTTATTTGTTTTTCTAATTTGTATACTGGAATTAGGTACTAAATAGTAATTTAGTGAATAGTTGTTAAGTCTGTCAAGGAAAGTAGGTATTATGTGCATGTTAAATAGGCCATCCACTGGGGAAATTTTGTTTCCTATATAACAAAAGTAATTTTATCTTATTTATACAATGCTTATTAGGGAGTAAAAAAAAATAGGAAGTCATGCCTAATTATGTCAAGGAAATCTGTAATTGCAAAATAGTTGTAGTAAGGAATTACACTTGTCTTAGAAAACAATTTTCAGTACTTAGACAAGAATTTTGCAAAATGACAACTGAAATGAATCTTATTTCAACATTCATTTTAAATGAATGTTACTCTTCAAGTATCTAAACTAATAAAAGCGAAATAGTAAAATTAACCATTTCTCCGAGACAGGGTAAGCCACGCCCACCAGCCAATCAGAGCAGCTGTATGCAAATTAGCCCAGCCAACATGGAGGCCGCCGCTCACGGACCTGAGTAAACGGCTGTTTCCATTGCGGCAGGGGCAAAAGTGAAGCTGCGCCCGCTCCACTTAAACTGGCTCTAGTGAAACACAGGTTTGAAACAATATAACAATCACAGAATACTCGGGAGCTGAAGGAAAGAGCAGCCCGGGCCTAACCAGTAAAAGTAACAATTGTTTCATTATAGACACTGCCAGGTGAGGCAGTGAGGAGGCTTCGTTAGTTAAAAGGCCGCCTTTAAGGAACAGTGTATCAATTATAGAAGATAAACAAACTCCAGAACCTGCGTCCAGCCAGCCTTGCTGGGACGTTGGGTCAATGGGAGCTGTGGGCAGTCTGAAAGCCCATCACCCAGGCTGGCCACAACCCAATGGGGTGAGGGATGTTCCTGGGGGGCTTGGCCAGCCTGGAGACAGTCATCAGTCCTCACCCAGCCTGGTCAGGCAGGCCAGCAGGTGGACATCCCCCGAGGGCTCCCAGACTGTGAGAGGGCACAGGCCAGGCTGAGGGACCTCCCGAGTGCACAGAGCGGCTGCAGGGCGGGACAGCGCAGGACCCAGAACCCGTGAGTGGGAAAGAGGCGGCAGGGTTGGAGGGCACCGGGAAGCGGGTAAGAGGTGGCAGGGGGTCGGCAGCCTGCTTGGTGGGCTTCCCAGGCCCTTTGCGGGGCAT